>ML106354.1:0-17112 GCA_003697995.1 Taxidea taxus jeffersonii | reverse complement strand
CAATATTTAGCACTGAAAATATTCAGCTCCCTAAGACACTGTTGGCCAGGAGAACTCTAGGACTCTGTCCAATATCCTCTCTGAAGAATGCACACACACTCTTGAGAAAAAAAGCTAATGAACAAGGTACTCATGTTCCCAAAGGGAAAAAAAGCAAAAGCCCAATTAACTCAAATGCTATTTTTCATCAATACAAATGCTTTCATCAACTCATTGCTATTTTTCATCAATACAAATGAATTGAGCACAGAGAGGTGGTAAGAGAACAAACAGGAAAGAAACACAGTGACAATACTACTCATCAGACTGTCCCATGCCCGAGGAAAAAGGCCAGTAAATTAGTCTTCTACATGGAATGACAAAAGCATTAAAACCATTATACCGTTTTAGAAAAGTCTGCTTAGACACAAATAATATGCTAATCACTGTCAACTACTTCCTGTTACTACTCCTATTTGAAATCAATAAATACAAGCAACAAATATTTAATTCACACCTCAAATAATGTAAGTACTGCACCACCTACTGTGGAAGCCCCAAATATGTACAACTTAGTTCTTGCCTTCAAGCTGGTTAGCTGGGGAAATGAGACACACACATTTTAAAAGGTAAAATAGTGAAGACATAAAAGAGTGACACAGGAAGTACCACACTGGTTCAGAAAAGGTATGATCACTGTGGGGCTGGATGGTCAAGTAAGGCTTCTGTTTATAAGGCAGGACTTAAGATGAACCAACAAGAATGAGATGTAGACAACTAGCAGAAGGAGAAGAAGAAGAAGATGACAAAAGGGCAGGAGAAGATGAGGAAGATCATTAAGGAGTCTTAAGGGAATGTTTAATTTATGAGTCTGACCAATGAGCAAGGCTCACGCAGAATTAGCAGCAGATAATCTGGCTAGATTATAGCCAGCATTTCACAAAAGGCAAGGGGTTTATACTTGATCCTATACATCAGAGTTCTCAATGAGATTTTTTTTTAATTCAAATTTTACAAAGTAAACTTCTTTCTAAAACTCTTAAAAAAAATTTTTTTTTGGGTGGGCACCTATGTGGCTCAGTCATTAAACATCTGCCTTCAGATCAGGTCATGATCCCGGGGTCCTGGAATCCAGCCCTGAGTTGGGCTTCCTGTTCAGTGGGGAGTCTGCCTATCCCTCTCCCTCCAGCCCTCCCCACACTTATGCTCTCTCTCTCTCTCACTAATAAATAAATGAAGTTTTAAAAAGTAATAATTTTTCTTTAAGATTTTATTTATTTATTTGAGAGAGAGAGAGAGACAGAGTGAGACAGCATGAGAGGGGAGGTCAGAGGGAGAAGCAGACTCCCCATGGAGCTGGGAGCCCGATGTGGGACTCGATCCCAGGACTCCGGGATCATGACCTGAGCCGAAGGCAGTTGCTTAACCAACTGAGTCACCCAGGCGCCCCAAAATAATAATATTTTAAGTAAACTCTACATCACTTGTAGGGCTCAAACTCACAACCCTGAAATGAAGAGTTGCATGCTCCACTGACTAAGCCAGCCATGTCCCCCCAAAATAATCTTCCTTCTAAATTTAAAAGGTTAAAATTTATAGAGTGGTTTTGGATGATTCAAAGTCTCTCACCATCTGATAAAGAAAAAGCTGTAATAAGAACTTTTCCAAAAGGAAGCAAGCCCCTTTGCCTCTTTCAAAGACATTAAAAAACAGCTAAAGACAGGTTTTTCTTAAAGGAAATCCTCAGGAATGGATAAGAAACTAATTAATGCTTTCTTCTCCATTATTTTCTATATTTCCCAAACTCTTTACAATGACATATAATCTTTTAGAATTGGAAAAAAAATTTTTTTTAAGATTATTTATTTATTTGAGACACAGAGAGAGAGTGCAGGAGGGGGAGAGCACAAGCAGGGGAAAGGGAGAAACAGACTCCATATGGAGTGGGTAGCCCAACGTGGGGCTTGATCCCAGGACCCTGAGATCATGACCTGAGCTGAAGGCTGTCACTTAACTGCCTGAGGCACCCAAGTGCCCCTGGAAAAAAAATTTTTAAGCCCAAATAAGGTACATATCCCATATTATGATATTTAAGGTCATCATCTCAAAAGATGGGAGAAAAAAAATCAGTAACAAACTGCTAACATAATCTTTTGGTCTACTACAAATTTGCCCATAATAATTTCAAGTCTGCTTACTTCAATGTCTTCATTCTCTCATAGGAAAGATTCATTTTAAGGTAGAAGGTTTAGTTGCCTTTAGCTTAAGTGGAGAAAAAAATTATGATTGGTAAAAGTATGTTTTTTGAATGGAGGGGAAAGGGGTCATAACATTTTAATATCTAACAGCTATCAGATCTTAGAAAGGAAACCAAAAGACTTTAATGAACATACACTTGTTAAAAACACTTAGTAAACATGCTATAAACCCATCTCTCTTATCATTCATCTTGATACATTCTTTGAACAGTAACGGAAGTTACTTTTCAAAAGACTAACTATGAAATCAGCTCCTATTTATATAAAATAGTAACATTTATGAATATTTTATTATGATACTGATAACAGGCCAGACAGGTATAGCTTACCTCGGTACAAAAAGATTTTGCAGGTGTTTTAGTATACTTTGAACATATAGATTAGGCTCTTTAATAACAGGCAACGGAATAGAATCTTTCGGCAATACTAAAGCCATAATCCAATCTGTATATACATCAACACAATATTTTACAGTCTCTCCATCCAGTGGAAGGGTCAGTCCATAGCAAATTACTTCCATAGTCCATTTCACCTAAACAAAAGGAAATATACATACAGCATTATCACACGTCCCCACTATATTTCAGTAGACTGATTTAAAAATATTTACCTCTTTTATTACCAAAAACCTCTCAAGTAACAGTATATCCATCTCAACTTTGTATTATCAGATTTATTCTCAAGAATGCACTTTCCGGGGCGCCCGGGTGGCTAAGTGGGTTAAAGCCTCTGCTTTCAGCTCAGGTCATGATCCCAGGGTCCTGGGATTGTGCCCCACATCGGGCTCTCCACTCAGCAGGGAGCCTGTTTCCCCCTCTCTCTCTCTCTGCCTGCCTCTCTGACTACTTGTGATCTCTGTCAAATAAATAAATAAAATCTTAAAAAAAAAAGAAAAAGAATGCACTTTCCATGGAAAAATATATTCAGACAACATTTCCTAAACAAAATATTTAAGAAAAAATAATTATTTACTTCTAAATATTAAATCCATGTTGACTATTACCCATTAGATATTATTATTATTTGTTATGTGAAATAAAAAGCAATTATGGGCCATCTTGATTTTCTCTAGAGACTGGAGGCATAGAAACAGAAAATTTTAGCTATATTTCTCCTTTTAATTTATATATAGGTATGTGTGTCATTTAGAAAATTATATATACAAATTCAATCATATTCCATTTCTAGATTATGCAACATTAACAAGCAACAGGAAAGAATACAACCTGCTCAACTCTTATTCTGTGACTCTTTCTGCCAAAGAAAATAATTAACATGGGAAGGTAAGAACACACACAAGTGAGAAGGGACTTAAGCTGGTAAGATCTTAACAAGGCACTTAGCTGCACTAAATGAGTGCCAGGCCCTTGACCCATGTGCATCACATCATAGAGGCTGAGAGAACTTGTCTAAGCGACTACCAAACCACTGCCCACAGTCATGAAGAATGAATACAATATAAGCAGAAAGGGAAAAATAGCATAATTTGCAAGAGAGGATGAAAGAATATTCCAGATCCTATAGACTGGAAAGTTTCAGTAAATTCCAGATGAAACTGTGGGACAAATTACTAAGCAGATGATCAGTGAGCACTTATAAAACGGAAGCATGATCACTGGAAACCAGTCTACTCAAAAAGAACAAGTCATGCCAGTCAAGCTTCATTCCTTTACTAACAAGGTTACTATGAAGGCAGTGGACAAATGCATAACCCTGGCAATTTACAAAGCAACTTTCATAAATATCATCTAGCCATCAAAATAACCCTGTATGAAAGGGTAAATTATCCTCACTTTATAGATAAGAAAACTGATGCTTAGGAAGATTAAGCAGTTTGGAACAAGTCACTGGTTTGGAAATGGTAAAACTGAAAACTTGGACCCTAATCTTCTGGCTAAACATCTGAAGCTACTCCCACCATACCCCATCAATAGCCTTGTCTGGCTAAGGGGGACCAGGAAATGTGGTCAGATGCAGGATATTCTTTTGACAAGATGGAGACCTATGGCCCAGAGGAAGGTAAAATGACTGGATTTCAAGTTGTTGAAATACAAGATGAGAGAACACAGTGGGTTAATGCACCACGACCATTTTGAAGAAGGTGCCCAGTAGCATGCCAAAGGCCCTGCCGAGATTTTCTTAGGAAAAGAGAGAAAAACAGACTACAGGCTAACCATTTGTAGCTATCACAAAGCTAAAATGGATAGCTAACTTGTTATATAGAAGTTCATGATTCAAAAAGACTTCAACCGTTTAAAACAAATGTTGAATCTAACAAGATAAATACAGGTAGAGAAAATTTTAAGCTCAAAAACAACGACAACGACTAAGGGTAAAATCATGTTAACAGCAATATAACATAGACAATAAATAGAGTATTACCTACAACAGTGATAAACTTTAAAGGCTCTAACACCACAGTGAAGCTGTGACAAATATAGGAGGGTAGGAAGAATTGAACCACGCATAAGAAGGGATTTTAAAAGGGACCGCAAGTCTGTAATTATCAGATGAAACGACAAAGGAGAAAACATCTCTGGTGATACCTTCATAATAGTTCAGTTGTATAATTCTAGAGGACAGTGGATTCAAGAACTATTCTCTCGTATCTTTTTAAGGTTGAGGAAAGACAACAAACAAGGGCTGCACCAGAGCACCTCTATCCACTCATGTGCCATCTCTTCCCAGGAGAAGATTATAGACCCACTAAGAGGAGAGTGCACCAGGGCAAGTGCTGGTCCTCAGGGTAAGTCTCTACTAAGGTACTCTGAAGAGAGAAAAATGCTCCTCAGACTGAGGGGCTTCATCCTCCAGCTACCCATGGCCTGCAGAGGGTAAATAAACTGCCTTTAGAGCTATAAGCTTTGGTCTTGTACCCAGTCTTCTATCTAGATTAAGTCTAATCTCTCCTTCATCAGAAAGAAATCAAAAAGTAAGGGGGAGAAAAAGTGGGTCTGGAAAATAAGCTAACCCAAAGTCTGAAGGTTGTATAAACTTCCTCAAGCACAGAGACAAAGTTCTAATCCCATATCTTAGCCAGACATCACACTAGCAAGTTCCTGTATCCCTCCATTTTCAGGGTCCCTTCATGACCTGACCCTGAAAACTTTACTTCAGCCCAGTCACTTGAACCCAAGAATAGAGGACCACCTTTAGGACGAGCCACTCTAAGAGCTCTTATCTTTAGAGACAGCAAACACAACCCCCATTCCAACCACTTGGGCTCACAGCCATACAGGCTTAGCTGCTCTGCAGCACCCTTAAATCTGAGAGACAGGTAAGGGTAGGCAGACATGGAGACACAGGAGGACCTCAAGTTCAGTGCGTATGTGTAGCCTGAAAACTTGACACAAGACAGGCCTTCAGTTAGAGGCCACAGGGGAGGAGCAGTGAAGACATTCCAAACACACCTCTGAATAAAAATCTGTAGACTGGGCTCAGAGCTTAGGGGAAAAGGCCTGACACTTAAGCCTCCGTCTTGGGTACACAGCTCAAGTGGAGAATTGGGCCGGCTAGTAAGGGGCTAGCAGCACAATAGTACAATGTATTCCTTGACCCCTATGAACTCTCAGCCCCAACCCTCAGCCCAAAGGTCAAAATTAAGGAAGCTGTACTACATTGGACAGAAACCCATTAAAAGGACAATGTCAAATAAATTCTTCAGTAACAAAATTCTGTTTTCACACAGTAGAATGAAATGAAGAAACACTTACTTCTTTGTCAGTTTTTAACAAACTCTCACTACCAGCCACTGAAGGGGTACCTAAGGCCTGCCCAAGGGGATGGACCACTGCATTAGCCACCTCTCGCCCAACGCTCTCTGGATAGCTGTGCAGCACACTCGTGTGGCCCTGATCATTCTGAATCACCAAATGCAGTGACCTCCACTCAGAGTACATCGTGCCGCTAAAGGACTATCCAAATGGCACCTGAAAAGACAAAAAAAATTACGGTTAAATTACACTGTTGCAAATTAATAGAAAACAATAAAACACAGATTTGCCCTACATGGTAAGATAAAGCAGCTACAAACACACTACCAAGCAGACTGAGAAAAAAAAAATACATCTGAATGTTTTGAAAATGTCCTGAAACAGCCTCACAGCAAGATCAGGTAGGAAGGCAGACCCTGGGAAGCAGCTGTCTGAGCACCTCCCCAAAAGAGCCTCAGAAACCCTGGAGCAGAACTGGGACAGATACCACTGTGCAGGGGGATAAAATGATCTGATCTGGTTCTCATAACAAGAGGGAGACCTCCTCATTCTATGTTCCAGGAGAGAAAAAGATACAGAATGAAGTGCCCTAACTAGAAAGGAAGACAAAGGAAAGAGTTTACTCCAAGATCTAGATTTTCCAGTCAACAATATCCAAGTACCTATTACATGCTAGAAACATACCCCTGCAATTTCCCACTGATGTCCTCAAATCAAACATAAAATTCTTTGTGAATATTTCATTCCCTGCAGGAGTAACACACAAATTTCTAGTAATGGAACACCTGGAAGTCATAGTGTTCTTCAGAAAATATATTAAGAGCTCCACTCACTGAGCATTTACTACATGCCACTCATGCAATCACCAAAACAGCTCAATGAACAGGAGTGCCTGGGTGACTCAGTCAGCTGAGCATGCCCCAGCTCTTAGTTTCAGCTCCGGTCATGGGATCCAGCCCCACATGAGGCTCCACACTCTGCAGGGAGTCAGCTTGGGATTCTCTCTCTCCTTCTCTCTCTGCCCCTCCCCACACTTGTGTGTGTGTATGGGTGTGTGTGTGGGGAGGCTGGGTGTGTGGGTGCATATGCGCATGCTTTCTCTCTCCCTAAAGATAAAATGTATCTTGGGGAGAAAACAACTCAATGAATATTAATGAATGTTATCTCTATTTCACAGATGAAAAAGCTGAGACAGAGAGAGGTTTGCTGCTTACCTGAGGCTTCAGAGCTATAATATGGTGGAGCTGGGTTTCAATCCATATCTGTTGGGTTCCGGGGACCATTCTCTTGATCATGGCATGTGCTACCTTCTCCCCATCCTATACATTCTCTGTGCATGTACTGCTTCTCCCTGTGCTGTATAGTCTCATGAAATGATCTCTGTCTACCATGAAAATGAAAAACTTTCAGCCACAGAAAACATAGCTGTATTGATGCAATGTAAATGTTACAATCATAAACACCATGCTCATGAAGAGAATCAAGGATGGTTAAGCTCTTTCCAGTTAATCTCTGCTAACTTCCAACTTCTACTTGTTCTGAAATCTGTATGCCCAGCCAGCAGAGTTTAAGCAAAATACATGGGTACACTTAATCTTTAAAAAGTTCTATCCTTTAAGCTAATTTTTCTTCATACTGGGCAAGACTAGCATTGTTCAATTTTATCTTTAAAAACCTCATTCCAGCTCAACAAGTATCAGTATTTTTTTTTTAGATTTTATTTATTTATTTATTTGACAGACAGAGATCACAAGCAGGTAGAGAAGCAGGCAGAGAGAGAGGAGAAAGCAGGCTCCCTGCTGAGCAGAGAGCCCGATGCGGGGCTCGATCCCAGGACCCTGGGGTCATGACCTGAGCCGAAGGCAGAGGCTTTAACCCACTGAGCCACCCAGGCGCCCCAAGTATCAGTATTTTTAATGAGGATATGGCATTTGAGAATTACAGGCCTAAAGAATGAAGATGAAACTCCTTAGCATGAAAGTCAAAGTCATTCACAAACTGGTCCCAAACTACCTTTCTTTCCCATTTCCATACAGAGGAACCCACCATATTCCCTTCCCCTCTTTCATACCTCCTACCCCCAACCCTACTCAATCTTCTCAGCTTCTCTGGGAATCTGATGGACTCTGGGCCCTGTACCTTTCCATACCCTCTGAGATCTGATGTCCTCCTCTGGACGAAAAGGCCCTGAAAATTGGAAGGCAAGAGAGCTGGACCAGCATCTAACAAGGTACCTACCATATGAAGGAAGGGTAGATTCGACTACAAAGATTATCTGTTTCCTTGGGTTTATAAGGAATTCCCCCAAGGATATTCTGGTGCCCTCCCCACCCCTCCCAAAATAATGGAAGGGGAAAAAGGGAAAGTTCTGATACGGAACTGTCCCTATCAGATGACAACTTATATTCCTATGCCATACATTTTTTTCTCACCTCTTCTAGTCAACATATATATACATACATATACATGCAGTGCATACACAGTATAAAATACATATAAACGCTAGACATAGTCTCTTACGTAAATGCACAAGAATATTACACCACAAGGACTTTTGTTTTGTTTCAGTGTAGTTTTTTTACCTTTTTCATTTTATTTGGCTTCATGTCCTATCCAAATAGTTCATTCCCTAGACAGATTATCCATGTTGATAACCTAATGTTTCCTCTTGTGTTTGCTCTACCCTAACTCAATCATATTAAAATAATTTTACATACTTGCATAGATAGGCATTGTACACTTTTCTGTATCTTTTTTTCCCCCATTCAACAATGCCTCATGAACATCCTTCCAACTAATAATACATTCTTTTTAATGACTGTGTAACATTCCACGACATGGATGTGGTATAACTTATTCAACCAGTCTCCCAGTATGTGTATTTACTTCATTTCCCACTTTTTTATCACCAGGAAATGATGCAATAAACATACTTACTCATATAAACACTGGCCTTTTAATTTCTATTGGACAAGTTCCCAAGAATGAAACTATGGGACCAAAGGGCATTTGTTTTTAATATAAATGGGTCTTGCCAGATTGCTTCCCAAAAAAAAGGTGTAACAACTTCCATCTACATTTGGAATGGATGAGAGCCCTTCTCTCCTCTCACTCTCCATCTCCTGCCAGGAACTGCTTGCTTTTTTTTTCTTTCTTTCTTAGCCAATTGGATAGGTTTGAGGTGAAATTTCATTGTTCTAGTCACATATTTACTTTTTTTAAGATTTTATTTATTTAACAGACAGACATCACAAGTAGGCAGAGAAGCAGGCAGAGAGAGAGGGGGAAGCAGGCTCCCCGCTGAGCAGAGAGCCCAATGCGGGGCTTCCCTGGACTCTGGAATCATAACCTGAGCCAAAGGCAAAGGCTTTAACCCACTGAGCCACCCAGGCGCCCCCTAGTCACATATTTAAATTTTATAGCTTGAGTCTGGCTTAGGTGGTTTCTGCCTCCCATCTCCTCTGTCAGTGTTTTTCAAACTGTGGGTCATGAAATAAATGTAATAGGTAACACTTTTGTTTTTAATTACCTGGAATAAGATATACAATAAAGGCATCATAGTAAAGGTAAGCAATATTCTGTGAAACTTGCTTCACTTTTCATAAATGCATATTTCTGGGTCACAGTATAAAATACATTTATTATAGGACTAGGTCCAAAAGTGTGAAAATATAACCCTAAAGTGTATATGTAGTTTCCTAGACTTCCTGCAAAACAATTGCTTATTTCTTCACACTTAAGTTTTATATTCACCTGGAATTTACTTCCATAAATGGTATAGGAAAGGTACAATTTATTTTCTTATAAATGTACAGTCAGTTGTGCCATCATCATCTATTAAAAATACATCATTTACCACCAAACTGAAACACCAATTTATTATATACTAAATCCTCATTTGTATAGGAATCTACTTATGAAACTGTTCTATTCAACTATTTATCTATTCCTATGCCAATGCCATAATGATTTAAACTCAGTGGCTTTATAGAATGTTTTAAGATCTGAAAAGGAAGCCCCCCACCTCCCCTATTCTTTTTCAAAACTTTACTGACTGTTCTCAGACCAAATTATTATATATGTATTCTTCTATATAAAATTTAAGATAATTTTATACAATTAAAAAAATAAACAAAACCTTGCTAGGAATTGCTTATTCTACCTTCCCAGCCTCATCTACTGACACTTTCCCACACGTACCCTTCCCCCCAAATGTGGCCACAAAGGATCACTGATCCTTTACTGATGGATCCTTAGTGATCCATAGTAATACTGAGTGATCCTTACTGATGGATCCCTCAAACTCAACAAGGTTTTTCATACCCTATATTACTGCTCAAGCTACTCCCACCGACTCAAGGACAATTTATGAAATAATACTCCTGATTCAATTTATGAAATAACACTCCTTCGAGTAACAGCACAAATGTCCTCCCTTTGATAAGGCTTTTCTACATTCCTCAAATCACCCCTCCTCCATGTGCCTATTACAGGCTGGTCATATCAAGCTTCACAACTTATTTGTTAACCATGTAAAGATACCTTCACCAAAAGAGTGTCAACCTTTTCTGAGTGAAAACCTCACTTCCTAAATCTTTGAATAGTTCCTAGCATACAATAGATACTAAATAAATGTTTCAGAATGTTAAGGTTTACCAGTGGGAAAGCAGAAGACCTTAGAAAGTTCCCTTTATTCCAATGAAGTATGTCCAAAATTTTGCATGCCATACACAAATAAAATTGGGAAATGTCCATTTGTTTTATGTTATTAGTTTTGTTTTATTTTTAAGATTTTATTTCTTTGAGAGAGAGAGAGCACAAGAGAGAGGAGGGTCAGGGGGAGAAGCAGACTCCCCACTGAGCAGGGAGTCGGGGTTGGATCCCAGGACTCCAGGATCATGGCCTGAGCCAAAGGCAGATGCTCAACCAACTCAGCCACCTAGGTGCCCCTACACTATTAGTTTTTTAAAAAGTAGGTAGATGGTTTCCAAATATCTAAAGAATATTTAATTACTATTTAGCTTGCATTCCAGACAACACACTATTGGCAGAAAAACAATGTTTTAAGGCAAAAAAAAAAAAAAAAAGATAAGCTAGCTTTCAAACTCCACTGCACACGTAAGAATCATGGAGGGGTGGGGCAGGAGTGGTGGTGGTGCTGCTGCATATCTCCAGGTCCTGTATCACTAGAAACTGAAATTCTGTATAGGTCTGCATTGGGGCCTGGGAATAAGCATTTTTAAGAAACAGCTGCTATCCCTCCTAATTCTGAAAAAGACAGGAGTATTATTCTTTAACAACAACAACACTGTGAAAGACCACTCACAGCAGGTTTAATAGCTCTTAAATTCTTTAAAAATATTTTTTTAAAGATTTTATTTATTTATTTGACAGAGATCACAACTAGGCAGAGAGGCAGGCAGAGAGAGGGGGAAGCAGGCTCCCCACTGAGCAGAGAGCCCGACGTGGGGCTCGATACCAGGACCTTGGGATCATGACCGGAGATGAAGGCAGAGGCTTTAACCCATTGAGCCACCCAGGCACCCCTAGCTCTTAAATTCTTAAAGACTTTAAGAAACTGAAACATGTAAAGTAGAAAGGTATAGAAAAGATATAGTTACAAAATTGAACTTAACTAATAAAATGTATATAACAGAAAAAAACATGCTAAATTTTAACAAAATACACATAAACAAAAAGT
This sequence comes from Taxidea taxus jeffersonii, assembly GCA_003697995.1. Classification (NCBI taxonomy): domain Eukaryota; kingdom Metazoa; phylum Chordata; class Mammalia; order Carnivora; family Mustelidae; genus Taxidea; species Taxidea taxus. The sequence goes on along the minus strand of ML106354.1, from coordinate 5,461 downwards.
ATTAAGACAAAAGTGTGATTATAATTACAGGCAAATTAAATAAAACAAGAGAAAATAAGCACTGGAAAAAAACAAGAGTTAAAAAAACAAAGCAAAGCAACAAAGATATTGTTTTGGACCTATTAAACTAGCAAAATAAGTGATAAAACTCAATTCTGATTAGCAGGTAAGGCCACCAAGACACCTCAAGAATTTAAGTCAATGGTTTTCAATACAAAAGAACTGCCTCCTAGCGGCCATGTTGGAAATATGAAGTGTACTTCTGGTTAACACAATGACTGGTGTGTGCTACTGGTATTTATGGGCAGAGGCAGGAAATCTAGACATCCTGCAATCCAGGAGATAGTCCTGCACAATGAACAATTATGCTGCTTTTCACATGACTATCAAATGTCCGCCAGAAAATCATTCTCTGTCTTTAACTATCTAAGCCTAGAAATGTAACTCCATTTTATACAAAAATATAAAACATTTTGTGCTAGTTTAATATACACTGAATTTTCCAGTAATGCAATTAATCATGTAAACTGTGAAAAGACTGGACCTTTTATGTTTAGAACCTTACCATACCGAGAATTGTTTAAAAAAATTGTTTACCGTTTCAGAAAAATCACATCACCAAAGGCTATGCCACTGGTGGTATCTGGGCTGCTGATACCACACACTGCTGTCAGGAACACAATCACAAGAACTACATATACACTTCTGTACTCCTTATTTCAAAATGTCAAATATATGAGAAAATACAGTCTCTTCAATAAATGGTGCTGGGAAAGTTGGATATTCAGATGTATATAAAAAAAAAAAAACGAAATAACCCCTACCTTACACCATTCACCAAGATTAACTCAAATGGATTAAAGACTTGGGACACCTGGGTGGCTCAGAGGGTTAAGCCTCTGCCTTCGGCTCAGGTCATGATCTCAGGGTCCTGGGATCAAGTCCCGCATCGGGTTCTCTGCTCAGCAGGGAGCCTGCTTCCCCAACCCCTCTCTCTGCCTACCTCTCTGCCTACTTGTGATCTCTCTCTGTGTCAAATAAATAAATAAAATCTTAAAAAAAATGGATTAAAGACTTAATTGTAAGACATGAAACTCCTAGAAGAAAATATAGGAAAAAGGCTCCTTGACATGGGTCTTGGTAATGGATTTTTTGGAAATATCTAAAGCACAAGCAACAAAATGAAAAATAAGTGGAACCACATGAAACTGAGAAGCTTCTGCACAGCAAAAGAAACCATCAACAAAGTGGAAAGACAACGTACTGAGTGGGGAAAAATACTTGCAAACCATGTATGTGATAAGGGGTTAATATCCAAAACACACAAAGAACTCATAAAACTCAATAGCAAAAAAACCCCAAATAATCCAATTAAAAATGGGCAAAGGATCTGAACAGACATTTTTCCAAAGACTATATATGAATGGACAGCAGTTACACAAAAAAGTACTCAACATCATTAGTCATTAGGGAAATGCAAATTGAAACCAAAATGGGATATTACGTCATGCCTGTTTATATGGCCATCATCAAAAAGACATACTAAATGCTGGCATGGATGTGGAGAAAAGGGGACCCTTGTACACTGTTGGTGGGATTGTAAACTGCTACAGCCACTGCAGAAAAAAGGTATGAAATATCCTCAAAAAATTAAAAAAGAACTAACATATGATCCAGCAATTCCACTTCTGGGAATATATCCAAAGGAAATGAAAATGCTAATTCAAAAAAGATACCTGCACCCCCATGTTCACAGCAATGTTAATACATGGAAACAACCAAAGTGCCCACTGATGGGTGAACTGATAAAGAAGTTGTGATGTGTGTGTGTGTGTGTGTGTGTGTGTGTAATGTAACATTATTTAGCCATAAAGAAACAAGAAAATTCTACCATTTGCAACAACATGGATGGACCCTGAAGGCATTATGCTAGGTGAAGCTAGACAGAGAAAGACAAATACTCTATGATCTCACTTAAAAGTGGCATCTTCAAAATTAACAAAAGTACCCCACCAAAATCACAGAAAAAGAGATCAGATTTGTGGTTACCAGTGATGGGGGCTTTGGGGAGGGGAAATTGGAAGAAGGTGGTCAAAAGGTACAAACTTTCAGTTACAAGATAAATAAGCACTAAGAATATAATGTACAATGAGATGACTATAGTTAACACCGTTGAATGGCATACAGGAAAGCTGTTAAGAGAGCAGATCCTAGGGCGCCTGGGTGGCTCAGTGGGTTAAAGCCTCTGCCTTCAGCTCGGGTCATGATCCCAGAGTCCTGGGATCAAGCCCTGCATCCGGCTCTCTGCGCGGCGGAGAGCCTGCATCCTCCTCTCTCTCTCTCTGCCTGCCTCTGTGCCTACTTGTGATCTCTGTCAAATGAATAAATAAAATATTTTTTAAAAAAAGAGAGAGCAGATCCTAAGAGTTCTCATTACAAGCAAAATATTTTTTCTTTTTATTGTATCTATCGGAGATGAGGAATATTAACTAGCTATTGTGGTAAGCTATAGGCAAGACACTGGAGAAGTTCAGAGGACTGATTACTTTTGATTCAAAGAAGGGCTGAGCTGGAAAACAACAGGATAATATCAGGGAAGAACGAATAGGGTATTGAAGGAAGGTTACAATTTTAACAGAGATAAGAAAATTAAGTGAATAAGGGTGAGAGTAAAAAGAAGGGGGTAGAGGGGCGCCTGGGTGGCTCAGTGGGTTAAAGCCTCTGCCTTCGGCTCAGGTCATGATCCTAGGGTCCTGGAATCGAGCCCTGCATCGGGCTCTCTGCTTGCTGGGGAGTCTGCTTCCTCCTCTCTCTCTGCCTGCTTGTGATCTCTCTCTGTCAAATAAATAAATAAAATCTTTAAAAAAAAAAAAAAAAAGAAGCGGGTAGAAAAGAAAAATGTATGAGGAAGGGTGTTTGCTTCAAGTAGCAAAAAAAGCACCTAAAAAACCTAAACTAAAAACCTAGAGCGACAAGAAAAAAAGTTGTATGTAGAAGGGATAAGATTTCAAAGATAAACAATGACCAATTTTGAAAGAATGCTAGGATTGGAGATTTATAATTAATTTAATAAAAACTTGGGCAGTGGGGGCCTGGGTGGCTCAGTGGGTTAAGCCTCTGCTTTCGGCTCAAGTCATGATCTCAGGGTCCTGGGATCGAGGCCACATCGGGCTCTCTGCTCAGCGGGAGCCTGCTTCCTCCTCTCTCTCTGCCTACTTGTGATCTCTGTCTGTCAAATAAATAAATAAAATCTTCAAAAAAAAAAAAAAAGAAAGAAAACTGGGGCAGAGAATGAGAGAATATTAACTTTATCATAGAAATGATACAGTAGGAACTAGAATTTGGTGTAAGTGTCCAAGACAGGCTGAGGGACAATAGAAAAGTAAACTCCAGTGTAGCTAATATATTGAGGAAGGGGAGGGAGGGAAGGAGGGGGACGAGGCAGGGAAGACTGGGCACTGCAGTGAGAAATGAAGACAAAACTGAAGTTAGATAATTAAGGACTCTGACTGCTAAGTTAAGGATCCTGGGTCTCCTCCCCAGATAGGCTTGGTCAGCTATCACCCTGAGCTACTAGCAGAGAAGTCTCCAAAAGTAAATATGACAGGAGGAAGGAGAAGATGATGACAACGCTCCCCTGCAGATCACTTAACTTCTTCCTAACTCTACATGTATCCATTTTCTAGGTAATCTCCCTGGAGGTTTCTATTATCAGGTGATTGTGTGCTGGTAACAGCTTAAGGTTTGTAGGTACTACTACAAAGTAACATTAAGGTTTGGTCTAACTGACAGATTACCAAAACGATCAATACAGTGGTAGTGGCAGATGCACTGAGACCACAGTCTGACATTAATTACATCAACTGACTCAACCAGTATTTATTGCATGCCTTCTATACACCACGCACAGGGAAGAATAACAGTGAATAAATAAGATCCCTGTTCCCAAGAAGCTTCAAGTCTAATTACAGAGAACAATTTTTTAAGACTTCATAAAGTAAATCCAGACATCAGTTATTTCATGAAACAAACATTTATTAAACCCCTGTTATGTGTCAGGTATTGTCCTAGGATAGGTACACAGATATAAACAGGACAAGATGGCTGCCCAAGGGAAGGTTTCACAGGGAGGAAGACAAGAGAAATCCATGACACCAGAGTCCTGTAGTATTTAACATAATTAACTGACATGATGAGTTTTGAATCAGCATCAAACAAGAGAAAAACTACTAGAGATCTTGCTTGATAACAATGTGCCTTTGTAAAAACTGATCATTTTGAAAGAACTTCCACCTGCTATTTCATTTTATTCCAATAACAAGCCTAGAAAGTTCAGTAAAACAGATGTACTAAACAACGAGGTGAGGAAACAAAAAAGGCTTAACTTGCTTAGAGCCACATTAAGTGACAGTAAAGCTGGGACAAGAAACTCCATCTTTTGCTCCAAAGTCCAATGCTCTTCCCTTTTGTTCTGACTCCATACCTCACCATTATGACCTTGGACAAGTCACCTGGCATTTCTTTGTCATAGTTTCCTCACCTACAAAACAGGGAGAACACCTGCAGTACCTGAATTAACTCGGGGGAAGGATCAAATAAAGTGACATAAGTCAACATACTTTAAGATGTACAAAGGCAAAGTACACACTACCAGGCATGCCTTGTTTCTCTTGGGAAAAACAGGGTACAGGGTGCCAAAATACTGAGTAAATAAATGAACCACGCTAGATTTTAAAGCACAAATTGCTCTCAAGGTCACCCATATAACTTTACGACAAATAAAGACAGAAGGATTATAGTTCACATTTCTGTTGTAGTCCCATTGACTCTACAGGGCAAATATCAATCAAGTTTCATCAGAAAGGAATGTGTTCACCTATACACCAGATTCTGTTGGGGATCCTATCAGACACCTGAATCACAAGAAAGAAACACAGGTTTTGCCTGTATTCCTCCCTAAGAGGGTAAACAGGTAATTTTTGCTAGTCTGTTTAAAAAAAAAAAAGAGGCATGAATAATATGAACACCCTGCCCACCCCCAACCAGCACCCCACACTTTTCACCCTTTATGTCTCAGACCTGCTCTGTCCAATACAGTAGCCATTTCCACATGTAACTACTTACATTTAAATTACAAATTCAGCTCCTCATTTACACTAGTCACATTTCTAGTCACATGTGGCTAGGGGCTACCATACTGGACAGTGCAGAGATAGAATAATTCCATCACTACAGAAAATTCCACCCAGCAGAGCTGCCTTCGATACTACACTTCTATTTTTATTACAACTCTAACTAGATTATAGACTCCTTGAAGACAGAGCCTGTGTCTTATTTTGGTATTCTCAGTATATAAAGTACATGTCACACAACAAGCACTCACTATACATCTAACTGAGTCACTTTACATCTAACTCTGTCATTTCCCCCACCCCAAAACACACACACACACACACACACA
>RCUC01149143.1:0-87656 GCA_003697995.1 Taxidea taxus jeffersonii | reverse complement strand
GACAAGAAAGCACATTTTCTGCCCAATTTTATCTTTCCTCCTTTTTTATTTTTTGTTTTTATTTTAGTTTAGTTTATTAATTATTTTTATTAACATATAATGTTAATAAACGTTACATTATATTACATTAACATATAATGTATTATTTGCCCCAGGGATACAGGTCTGTGAATCGTCAGGCTTACACTCCTCCTTCTTTTTTAAAAATACTATAACCTTTTAAGTTTGACTATATTACCTTCAGGTTTGTAACTAAATTACAACTAACAATTAAATTTCTTTCTGTATGTTTAATTTCTATATTTGCTTCCAGTCCTTGTAGAGAATCTGTTTTCTCACATTTTAATTTTTACTCATTTTTAGTAGTCTATAATAAAACCTTAGATAATTTTAAAATAAAGAACACTTAGTTGAGACCTAGTATATCTCTAAGAACATCTGTTGTCTTCACACATCAATGAAAACATGGATAGGCATAGTTTTTTGGGTCCACAAATTTTTGCCCTAAAAATTCATTAAACTTCCTCCATTACCTTTTTTAGACTTAGTGCTACTGGAAATTAAAACACCAAACTGTGTCTTGCTCTTTTATTGGCAACATTTTCTTGCTTAGCTCTTGTAGGATTCTTTGTGTATTTCTTCTTTTTTTTAGATTTTATTTATTTATTTATTTAAGAGACAGAGATCACAAGAGAGCACGAGCAGGGGGAGGGGCAGAGAGAGAAGGAGAAGCAGACTCCCTGCTGAGCAAGAAATCTGATGGAAGACACTTAACCGACTGAGCTACACAGGCAAGCACCCCTCTTTGTGTATTTCTGAAATTTAAGGACTTCACTGGGATAATCCTGGAGGTGCATCTCTTGTCTTTTTTTTTTTCCTAAAAAAGGGGACTCTTTAAAAGACTTGGGTCTTTTTTCACCTCAGTAAAATTTTCATATATATTAGTTCATTGCACATGATCTGTTTATCTCATCATCTTTTTTTAAGATTATTTATTTATTTATTTGACAAATAGAGATCACAAGCAGGCAGAGAGGCAGGCAGAGAGAGGGGGAAGAAGGCTCCCCGATGAGCAGAGAGTCCAGGACCCTGGGATCATGACCAGAGCCGAAGGCAGAGGCTTTAACCCACTGAGCCACCGAGGCGCCCCTATCTCATCATCTTCTTTTAAAGGAACATGTATTGGTAATACTTGGGCTCTCATCTTTGTCCTCATCTCTCTTCATTTCTGTTTGTCCTTTTCCCCCTACATTTTGGGAAAGCTTCTCAAGTTTGTATTCTGAAACACTGATTTGATCTTCTGCATCAAGAAGTTTGCTCTATACTGCCCCCCCTCAATGGTTTTTATTTGAGTTGCTGCACTTCTAAATTTTGGGTTCCTTGAAGGCTTTTCTAACTTGTTTTCTTTTCACAGTCTGTTCTCATTTCAATTTAGCCTGCTTTCTCTTTTTTAATAGCTTTTATTTCATAGACATGGATTTGAGATAGAACATATCTATTAATATGCATAAACTGTAACTGTACCACTCAATAGAGTTGTACATATAAATACACTTATGTGAACATTACCCCAACCAATTACAGATTACTTTCAACACTCCCAAATATTTCCTTATTCTTCCTATCTATAAATCCCTTACCAAGCTTCATTAATATTCTGATTTCTATCACCATAAATTGGTTCTATCATGATTAGATTAGGTTATATGTTTTAGAATTTCACAGAAATGGTATATAGTATACACTCTTTTGTGACTGACTTCTTTAATTTTTATAGATTTTTGTAACATTTTTTATTATAGTAAAATATATATAACATAAAATTTACCATTTTAACTATTTTAAGTGTACAGTAAAGTGACATTAGGTATACTCACATTATTGTTCCACCATCCATTCATCTCCAGAACTTCCCATCCTCTCAAACTGAAATTCTGTATCCATTAAATACCTGCTTCTCATTCCCTCCTCCCCTCAGGTGACCACTATTCTTTTTGTTTTGGTGAATTTGACTATTCTAGGTACCTCATAAAAATGGAATCATGTAATATCTGTTCTTTTGTATCTGGCTTATTTCTCTTAGCATAATGTCTTCAAGCTCATTTATATTGTACCATATGTAAGAATTTCATTTCTTTTTAAGGCTAAATACTATCTCATTGTACATATATACTACATTTTGTTCATCTACTCATTTGTCAATGGACATGTAGATTATTTTTTAAGCTTTCTAATTTTCTTCCTGTTCCTATAATAAATCAGTATTAGATGAGGATAAGGACTCTTCAAAAACAGATTCTTTCGGGGCACCTGGGTGGCTCAGTGGGTTAAAGCCTCTGCCTTTGGCTCAGGTCATGATCCCAGGGTCCTGGGATCGAGCCCCGCATCGGGCTCTCTGCTCAGCAGGGAGCATGCCTCTCCCTCTCTCTGTGCCTGCCTCTCTGCCTGTGATTTCTCTGTGCTTGTGATTTCTGTCTGTCAAATAAATAAATAAAATCTTTAAAAAAAAACAAAACAGATTCTTTCCCTTGTGTTTTACTGCATACAAAAATGTATTTCATACATCCCACTTTTTTCCTCCCTATTTTTTTCAACTTGGAGTTGGGAGAAAAATATTTAGGCCCAGAGTTTGAAAAAAAAGATAATGTGCAGAGTTTTGCTGTTTAGTTCTCTTACCATTTAACTTAGGTACTAACTGACTTGCCTCTAATATTCTGTGATTTGATATACACAGGCTTATTTCAGTTTTTATTGTTTAATAAGCATTTTTCTTGTGTAGTTCCTTTGAAATGAAGTAGAATCACTTCCTGATTCTCTATTGGAAAGAGGATGTGTAACCTACAGAATATAACTGTATTTATTCTTTAATGACACTGAGTGGTGCATGACGACTTTACCCCTCCCTCAGTTTTCACTACTTTTAATGTTCCTCTACCTCACTTGAAATTCTTTACCTTTGAGAGGACTACATATACTAAGGTCCCATTCTTTTTATCCTAGCTGATAATGTGCTGAGGGTTGTAGAAATTAAGAGACATTGTTATGAAAGGAAGGGACAGACTGATTGTTCAGAAGTCTGTTTCCACACAGTGAAGGCCATGTCTGTCTACCTTTCTCATTTGTGAAGCTCTGTGTTCCCAAATTATGGGTAGCAATGAGGGGAATCATGGGGAAGTTATGATACAGAGTTCCTTCTACCTATTTTCTGGCTGTGCTTCCTGATTCAAAAGATGCTTGCATGCCTGATATATCAATTCTGTTTCTTAATTTGGCACTATTAAAAACTTAATAATTTCCAGGAATCTCTCTTATGACTGACTTTTATTCTTTATTTTGGAGATTTTTGTGCATTTTCATCTTTTGGTACTAAGTGAATATTTAATAGAAATTGGGAGAAGAACTATTAAGTGCCATTATTACTCAGCCATCATCCTAACCTTAAAGTATGGCTCCAAGATTGTTTAACTTACTTTATATAATCTGGGTATTATAAGATACTCAAGGAAGAGTCTCTTCCCCCACTAGCCTGATACCTTAAATGCAAATATTAAAACGATTTATTTGTGTTAAGTACTTGCCATTGTCAGGATCCTCATGAAATGCAAAGACTCTCCAAAAGGATAAAATAGATCAGCATCATTTTGGTTTGTTAACTTAAAGTCATCAAGCAAAGCTAGTTTGCGCTGGCAGTGACAGAGTGAAGCACAAAAGCTCATGACAGCTAGTGTGCTCTCCAGGATTCAGACCACCACTTCAAATTAGGGAAGCAGAAACACTTATACTGCTCTGAACCTTCCCTAGTGCCCCTGGGGCAATCCTGACAAGTCTTCAGTACTTCCTGTACAGGGGATCTCAACTAGTGTATAAGCATCAGAGCAGAGTTGGAAAGCACCATCACATACGGCCAACTGCTGATCAATCCCGGGATCTTTACTGCAAACCGGTGATTCTTTTTGTGTTTTACCAATGTAAATCTTAGTTCTTATGACATGTTATGACATAGTCCATTAGGAAAAACAGATGAAAGTGGACTGCTCTAGGGGCTCCTGGATGGCTCAGTTGGTGGTCTGCCTTTGTTCAGGTCGTGATCCTGGGGTCCTGGAATCAATCCCACCCCCCAACCCCCCCCACCAAAATCAGGCTCCCTGCTCAGGGAGCCTACTACTCCCTCTCCTTCTGTCCCTCCCCCACCACTCATGTGTGTGCGTGTGCCCTCTCTCTAATAAATACATAAAATCTTTTAAAAAAAGCAAACAAAAAAGAAGCGGACGACTCTAACTGAAACAGGAAGTGGTGCCAGAGAGTATACCCTCTCTGCACTACTTTTGGTCCCGAATGGGCTCCGTGGAATGCCTAGAGCTCTGAATAGCATAATTCTAAATCACTATTCTAGACATCACTAAAAGATGTTTGCGCAAGCTACCCACTGAAGAAGAGTATGAGAAAGGGCATCGAGATATCTCAGCATAACTAGAATGCTTGAGGTCTGACTTTGGTCAGTTATTTTAAGAATACACTTGATTGGTATTGTCTATACTTAGCACTCTTACCCCCTTCCTACCCCCAGACAACTACTGGGGGAGTTCCACTGGGCTGTATGATCTCAAAGACCTTACTCTTCCATTATGTTAATTTTATATATCTTTACAGACATCCTTGGAAAATGTTTTCCTTACATTTACTCTCAAAATGTGACTTCCAGTTCTGATCAAATTAGAGTACATCTGCTATGATTTATCTGTCTGATTACAACTAAAAACTCTGGACAAAATACACAAAAACAATGACCTGAGGACTCTTATAAGTTTATGAAAGTAGGCAGATTGTGGAGTAGAGTCAAAAATTGAAGAAGCAACACATTTGAGAATGAGTGTTCTGTTTTTATCCCTCTTTTATGTCTTGGCTTTGCCCCAAGGGCAGGCCCATCATGCAGAATTGTTCAACAGCAGTGATATGAGCAGGTAAAACTCTAAAAAGAAACCTCCCCTTTCTGCACAGAAGAATTGGGAAAAGGGACCTCTGTGGGGGCAGAGAACAGAAGAGGAAACCTGGAAGGAAGTGAGGTTGAGAAGAGAATTCCTTAATACTGTGTAAGAAACTATACCAGTCCCTAGTTTACTCTTGAGGTGCATATGCACAGGACAGACCCAAAGCTGCCTAGCAAATGCTTTGAGAATTGAACTAAGAATTAAACCTCCAGCCAGGTCTCAGAGGGAAATAAGGGGAGTCCACCAACATGGATCACTGCACAGTCAGTCAGGGCTGCTGTATATCTTTATTACCTCAAAGGGTAGGTGATGTAGGCATCATAGCCAAAGAGGCATGCAGCAGCGAGGCCCAGTGCCCCTGCAATGATTATGGAGCGATTTCCTCTGTCGACAAGGACAACAATGGAGGTGATTAGGTAGAGGGTGACGGCAACGAGGGATCGGAAGAAATCAGTCCAAGGCCAGTTGATGAATTGTATCTTGGTGGGTAGGTCACACATGTAGACGACAAAGAAGACCTCAGCAAGGATCATCTCAGCCACTGACAGAGTGGAGTATCCTGGTGTTGAGATGCTGAACCAGATTAGAATCACCAGGCACAGTATAGTTTCAGCAAACAGGAGAGTTCCCTTTCTGGTGCACAAGAAATTGGTGAAGGCAGTCCAGCAGCCATGGGCTGAGAGGCGTTCAGACTCCACCATGGCGAGACCTGGAGTTCTGGAGACACGAAGGATCTGCACACTTGGAGGGTTCCAGGATGCTGCACAACCAGCTGTTTTGCTTGCTGTCTAAAAAGTGGTCTTAAAAACTTGCACTCTGAAGCTAACTGAGTTGACCACCTGCTAAAACAGTAATGATAAAAAAGTAATGATGATGATTATGATAATAATAATAATACCCCTTAGAGAATTTTAACAGGATCCATATCTATACAATTTAATAATCAAAAAGTCCAGAATATAATCCAAAATTACCTGATAAGCAAATAACTAAGAAATGTGGTTCTTTGGGAATTATTAAGGGAAAAGACAATGAACAGGTACAAACTCTAAGATAACACAGATGCTGAAATTATAAGACGAAGACTTTAAAACATTAGATACTATAATAAGCTCCATGAGATAAAGGTAACACACACTAAATAAAATGCATAGAAATATAAAAGTACTCAGCAAAAAATTTAGATTATAAAAAAAGAACAAAATAGTTTTAAAACATCCAATCTCTGAAATTTAAATTTTACTGGCTGAACTCAATAGAAGAATGAAGATGACAGAGAAAAGGGCCAGTGAACTTGTAGATTAATGGAAATCATTCAGTCTGAAGAACAAAAAGGAAAAAATTGGGAAAAGATGAATAGAACCTCCGGAAGTCATGGGACTATATAGAAAAATCTAACATTTGTAACAGTGGAGTCCTATAAAGAAACTGATGCAGAAAAAATTTTTGAGGAAACAATGGAAACAATAGCTGAAAACTTCCTAAATTTAGTGAGAAACATTAACTTGTATATTTAAGAAGTTAACATAAAACAGAATAAACTCAAAGAAAATCACACTCAGACACATTAAAACTAAATGTAATAAAAAAAGTCTTAAAGGCAGCTAAGGAAAAAATGACAAATATAGGAGAACAACGATGTTAATAATGATGATGGAATTCTCATCAGAAACCATGGAGGCCAGAAAATAGTAGAACAACATTTTAAAAATGATATGAAAGAACTATTAACCCAGCATTCTATATCCAGCAAAACTATCCTTCAGGAATGAAGGAGACATAAAGTTCTCAGATGAAGACGAACTAAAAGAACACATGGTAACTAAAAGAAATTATAAAGAAAATTCTTCAGACTGAAGGAAAATAATACTAGAAGAAACTTGGAACTTTAGGAATGAAAGAAGAATAAAAACAGTAATATCTAAGTAAATATAGAATACTTTTTTAAAAGTTCCTTAAGATATGTGTAATTTTTTTTAACATTTTTTGAAGTAGGCTCCACACTCAATGTGGGGCTTTAACTCATGACCCTGAGATCAAGAGTTGCAGACTTTACTGAGCCATCCAGTCACCCCCAAAATATGTGTAATTATTGGAAGAAAACCTTTCACATTGTCTGATAGGGTTTTATTTTTAATTTTTTGTTTATTTGAGAAAGAGAGAGAGCACAAGCAGTGGGAAGGGTCAGAAGGAGAGGGAGAAGCAGGCTTCCTACTGACCAGAGAGCCCAACATGGGACTCAATCCCAGGACCCTCAGCTGAAGGCAGACACTCAACCAGCTGAGCCACCCAGGTGCCCCTGTCCAATGGGGTTTTAAATGCACGTTAATTTAGGGTCACCTGGGTGACTCAGTCAATTAAGCATCCAACTCTTGATTTTGGCTCAGGTCATGCTCTCAGTGTCATGGGATGGAGCCCTGAGTTGGGTTCCATGCCCAACAGGGAGTCTGCTGGAGATTCTCTCTCTCCCTCTCCTGCTGCTGTTCCCCTGCTTGTGTGCTTCCTCCCTCCCTCCCTCCCTCTCTCTCTCTCTTAAATAAACAACTAAATTGTTAAAAATAAATTTAAAAATGAATGTATGTTAATTTAAAACACATGACAACTATAACATAAAGGGAAAAGAGTAAGGGATTTATGTAGTTGTAAACTTGTAAATATTACTTAAAAATTAAAACATTACTCTAAGTATACTCTAAAATGTTAAATATTTCTACTGTACTATCAAGAGCAGTGTTTGAAATATAAAATAGAATATAAATAGATAAAATAGAATATAATAGGGACGCCTGGGTGGCTCAGTTGGTTAAGCGGCTGCCTTCAGCTCGGGTCATGATCCCAGCATCCTGGGATCGAGTCCCACATCGGGCTCCTTGCTCGGCAGGGAGCCTGCTTCTCCCTCTGCCTCTGCCTGCCTCTCTGTCTGCCTGTGCTCGCTCTCTCTATCTCTCTCTCTAACAAATAAATAAATAAATAAAATCTTTAAAAAAAAAAAAAGAATATAATACTAAGACCATTTAACTATCCAAAAACAGGTAGGAAAGAGGAAAAAGGCAAACAAAAAAATATGCGGGAAAATAGTAGGCCTAAAACCAACCACACCAATTATATTATAATTATATTAAATGATTATTTTAAATGTATATGGTAAACACACCAATTAAAAGATAAAAGTAGTCATACTGGATTTAAAAAAAAAATCTACATGTTCTTCTCAGGAAACCTAGTTTAAATATAAAAAGAAGTTAAAAATGAATGGATGGAAAAGATGTATTATGCAAACAATGATCAAAAGGAAGCCAGAGTAGCTAGTTTTTTAAAAGATTTTATTTATTTATTTATTTGAGAGGGAGAGATTCTTTCTCCCACACATGAGTGTGGAGGGGGGGCATTGGGAGAGGGAGAAGCAGACTCCACGCTGAGTAGGGATCCCTATACAGGATTTGATCCCAAGACCCTAAGATCATGACCTGAGCCAAAGGCAGACGTTTAACTGACTAAGGCATCCAGGTGCCCCTGGAGTGGGTATTTTAATATTAGACAAGGTAAACTGCCGAACAAGGAATGTTATTAAGATAAAAAAGGACATGAGAGAATTGTAAGATGGTCACTTACCAAGAAGACATAACAATATTGAGTACACACCTAATAATGAGACTTTACATAAAATACCTGGAAGCACAAACAAATCTTTTTTTTTTTTCAAGATTTTATTTATTTATTTGACAGAGAGATAGCAGAGCGGAAACACAAGCTGGGGGAGTGGAAGAGGGAGAAGCACGTTAAGCAGGGAGCCCAATGTGGGGCTTGATCCCAGGACCCTGGGACCATGACCTGAGCCGAAAGCAGATGCTTAACAACTGAGCCACCCAGGTGCCCCAGCAAGAACACATCTTGACAAATTCAAATAAATTAAAACAATACAAAGTATATTAATTGAACATAATAAAATATTATAAATCAACAACAGAAAGATAATTCTCTTTTAGTTTTGCATATGGGTGTCAAACTTATCATAGTTGCTGAAAAACTAATTTTTCACCACTGAGTTCTTTGACAAACCTGTCAAAAGCCAGTTGACCAGCTTATATGAAACTAAACTCTGTTTTATTCAATGGATCTATATGTTTATCCTTTACTAGTGCTACACTGTCTTGATAACCATAGGTTTATAGTAAGTTTAAATCAAGTAGTGTAAGTATTTTCCCATTTCAAAATTGTTTTGGCTATTGTAGGTCCTTTATGAAATGTTAGATTCAACTTGCTAATTTCTGCAAAATACTCTGCTGAGATTTCGGTGAACATTACATTAAAACTATAGATCAGTTTGGGCAAATTAATATTCTAAAAAGCCTTCCAATCCATTAATATAGTATACTCTCCATTTGTTTGGGTTTTATTTATTACATCAATAATTTATAATTTTTAGTATATATGTTGCTAGATTATACCTAAATCATATTTTTATGTTATCATAGTTTTCTTTTTTAAAAAAGATTTTATTTATTTGAGAGAGAGAGTGAGCAAGCATGAGCAGGGTGGAGATGCAGAGAGAGAGGGACAAGCAGACTCCCCACTGAGTGGGGAGCCCAACATGGGGCTTTATCCCAGAACTCTGAGATCATGAAATGAGCCAAAGTCAGATGCTTAACCAACTGAGCCAACCAGGGGCCCCACTATCATAGAGCCACACAGGTGGCTCTAAATTTTTGGAGATTTGGTATAGTCCACTACAGTTTTGGTATCCTAAATATTTGGTATAGTCCACTACAGTTTTGTTTGTTGGAAGTTTTAAGCTATAAATTTGATTTCTTTAGTAGATAAGTAGGTTATCCATTTCTTCTTGAAGAGTTTTATTAATCTTTGGTTTTCAAAGAATTGTTTTATTTCATCTAAGTTATTTTGTTTCTGGAAATCAATTTTTTTCATCATATTCCCCTATTGTCCTCATAATGTTTGTAGTGTTTGTAGTGATGGACCCTATTTCATTCTTCATATCAGGGCACTTGGTATCTTCTCTTTTTTCTTAGTCAGTTTGGCTAGATGTTTCTAGATTCTATTGATTTTTTCAAGGTCATTTGGATTTTTTTGTTTTCTCTATTATTTTTCTGTTTTCAAATGTGTTGATTTCTATTCTTACCTTTATTATTTCCTTCCTTCTGCTAGGTTTGCATTTAATTTGCTTCCCTTTTTCCAGATTTTTTTTTTTTTTTTTTTTTTTTTTTTTGAGGACAGGAGGTTGGGCAAAAAGAGAGGGAGAGAGAGAGAATCCCAAGCAACTCTGAGATCATGACTGAAGCCAAAGTCAAGAGTCAGCTGCTTAACTGACTAAGCCACCCAGGCAGTCCCCATCCCTTTTTTCTAGATTCTTTTTTTTTTTAATTTTTATTTATTTGTCAGAGAGAGAGGGAGAGAGAGCAAGCAAGCACAGGCAGACAGAGTGGCAGGCAGAGGCAGAGGAAGAAGCAGGCTCCCTGCCGAGCAAGGAGCCCGATGTGGGACTTGATCCCAGGATGCTGGGATCATGACCTGAGCCGAAGGCAGCTGGTTAACCAACTGAGCCACCCAGGCGCCCCTTTTTTCTAGATTCTTAAGCTGCATTCTTAAGCTACTGATTTTAGACCTTTGTCTAATACAAGCTTTGTTTCTATAAATTTCCCTTTAAGTACTGGCTACATTCCACAAATTTTTATATGCTATATTTTCATTCAGTTTAAAATATTTTCTAACTCCTCTTGAAATTTCCTTTTTGGCACCTGTTTGTTTAGAAATGCAGTGTTTAATTTCCAAATATTTGAGGACTTTCCTGATACTTTTCTATTATTTTATTTAATTTTGTTTTGTTAGATAACATTTTTAATATATTTAATAACAATTTTTTCTCTAATTGATTTTATCTACTGTGGTAAAAGATATATAATATGAAATCTATCATTTTAATCATTTTAAGCATACAGTTCTGTGGCTTTCCACACATTCACAATGCTGTGTAACTATTACCACGATCTACTTCTAGAACTTTTTAATTATTTCTAATAGAAACTCTGCACTTATTAAACAAAAACTTTTCCTTCTCCCCAGCCCCTTGCACCTGTATCCTACTTTCTGTCTCTATGAATTTGCCTATTCTAGTATGGTTTTAAGTCTTTAAATTTGTTAAGATTTGCTTTATGGTCCAGACTGTGGTCTATCTTAATAAATGTTCCATGTGCATTTGAGAAAAATTTATATTCTGCTGATGGCAGAATATTTTATAAATGATCAAGTTGGTTGAAAGTATCATTCTTTCATACTCTATTGGTTTTTTATTATATTTTATATTTTTATAAAAATATTTTATATTTTTATTATATTTTATTATATTGTTCTATTGATTTCTGAGAAAGAAATACTGAAGTACTCCATGTATAAATTTCCCTTTAGTTCTATTAGTTTTTGCTTCATATATTTTGAAACCCTATTTTTAAGTTCATACACATTTAGGATTGTTACACCTTTTTGATGAGTTATCCATTTATAGTTATGTAATATCTCTCTTCACCCATGCTAATACTTCTTCCTCCAAATCTTTTTCCATATAAACTCTCCAGATTCACAAACTGGAACTCCTCCCTCTTACACTCTCACATATCTTAATCTACTTTTGTCAGATAACTACGTAGTTTACATGTTTCTAAAAACAGAACTATTTGGCTTTCAGAACAAGTTGAGAGCTGTGTAGTGACTGGAACATATGCCCTCCAAATTCAAGGCGATCTCACATTAGCAAAAGAGAAAAATTTTAGAAAGCATTCTATGGTGGTTAGTTGACATAATAGCTTGAAATAATTGAAATTCTGTGTGGAACACTTTATTTTTCTTACATTTTGGGACCTCTAGCCTGTTTCCTTGTCCTGTTTTCCTGGAAACTGTGTTCTAGTAAACATCAGGGGTACTGAGCATCAGAGTGACCCCTAATGCCAAGAGTGTACACACTCCCACTCCCTAAATGCCAACCTAAATTCCTGAGGGAGCCAGGATTGACTTGATATCTATTTCTGGATTTCAAAATAGTGGAGAGTTCTGTTAGGTTGTTTTTAGTCCTAACAAGGCAGCATTGGCCATCAGAGCTTGCTGTATCAATGGTAGAGGAAATAGTAATCCCTTGCCACCTATTCATGACCATTATTTCCCCAGCATGGGGCTTTAAAAAAAATTACTGCAAACCAGAAAATAACTCTTACTGCCTAGAGAAAGGGAAAACTATCTTTGCTGTGATTTGGCAGAAAAATTAAATGATGAAAATGGGGAGTATACTTTCTGAGTCTAAAATTTTTCACCTGGAATATGAGAATTATGATAATGCCTGCATCAGATGTTTCTGTGAGACACAAATAAGATAACTGATAGGAAATAATTTAATGAACTGTAGAACTCTAATATTAGTTATTAATATTTCTTCTTATAGTACCTATAAGACTTATCATTTTAATAATTCAGTTTTAGCTGGGAAAAATGACGCCTTTATTTGGCTTATATTTCTTTCAGATTCTTTTTTTGCTTTATGGAGGGAAACAATTGGCATTTCAGCAAATTTTTTTCTTTCAGCTTTATTGAAATATAATTGATATAAAGCACTGTATGTTTGAGCAAATAGCATAACGATTTGACTTACATATATTGCAAGTAAATTAATATTTTTTAAGATGTATTTATTTATTTGAGAGAGAGAGATTGAGAGCATAAGTGGGAAGGGCAGAGGGAGAAGGAGAGAGCATTTGAAGTACACTTATCCCTGAGTGTGGAGCCCAACATGGGGCTCAATCTCAAGACCCACATACTACGACCTGAGCCAAAAAGAGTCCCACACTTAACCAGCTGCACCACCCAGGCACCCCACAAGCAAATTATGTTTAAAAGACCTTTATCCTTGGGATGCCTGGGTGGCTCAGTTGGTTAAGCAGCTGCCTTCGGGTTAGGTCATGATCCCAGCGTCCTGGGATCGAGTCCCACATCGGGCTCCTTGCTCGGCGGGGAGCCTGCTTCTCCCTCTGCCTCTGCCTGCCACTCTGTCTGCCTGTGCTCACTCTCGTGCTCTCTCTCTCTGACAAATAAATAAATAAAATCTTTTAAAAAATAAAAATAAAAAATAAAAGACCTTTATCCTTTATAGCAATTCCTCTGCTTTCTATTTTTAACAAGATGATTCAATCTGTTTGTATTCTTTTCAGTGAATCCATGTTCACTTAAAGGTATTTTAAGAAATCAAAATATTTCTATGAATATACATGGTACATCTTATCTTTAAAAGACTAAATTTGAAAAGCTAAAAATCTTTCTTCAGCTATTTCTAAAATATATCACCCCTAAATACCAGTCTTCAAGTTCTCAGAATTCACATTCAATCATCACTACAGCTCAAGATATATATATAGACAAAACTTCTGTTTCAGATGAGGTCAGCTGGAATACAGTCTTACTGTGTAATCTAGCTTTTTAGACTCTGCAAAGCATAGTATTTTTTTTCTATGGAAGCATAATTGACATACAATATGCCATTAGTTTCAATTCAATATTTTTATACATTATAAAATTATCCCCATGATGAGTCTAGTTATTATCTGTCACCATATAAAGTTACTGAGGGGTGCCTGGGTGGCTCAGTGGGTTAAGCCTCTGCCTTCAGCTCAGGTCATGATCTCAGGGTCCTGGGATCAAGCCCTGCATCGGGCTCCCTGCTCAGCAGGTAGCCTGCTTTCCCCTCTCTCTCTCTGCCTGCCTCTCTGCCTACTTGTGATCTGTCTGTCAAATAAATAAATAAAATTTTTTTAAAAAGTTACTGAAATATTATTGGCTATATTCCCTATGCTATATATTATAACCCCATGACTTCCTTAATTTATTACTGGAAGTTTGTACCTCTTAATCCTCCTTCACCTATTTTACCCTGCAAAGCATAGTTACTTTTTTTTTTTTTTTAAGATTTGTTTGAGAGACAAAGGAAGAGAGTGCAAGCAGGGGGCCAGACAGTGGGAGAGGGAGAGAGAATCCTCAAGCAGACTTCCTGCTGAGCATGGAGCCAAAGCCTGGATGTGGGGCTCAATCCCAGGACCCTGAAATCATGACCTGAGCCTAAATCAAGAGTCTGCTGTTTAACCAACTGAGCTACGCAGGTGCCCCCTTGCAAAGCATAGTTTTAAAGTCTTTGCACATATAGCATATATGCGTTTTGAAATATGTGAGGTTGATGAAAAAAATTAAAGTACAAAAATTTACATTTTAAAATAATTTATTTAGCACAAATTATAATGAATTGCTTACGTTATTCAGAATTAGTGGGTTCAGCACCATCTTTTTGAACACCATGTATTGACATAAACTCTGTTCATAGAAACTATAAGAAACAATTGAAAGCATAATCTAAAAAAGTTTTTTTTTTAAGATTTATTTATTTATTTGTCAGAAAGAGTGAGCACAGGCAGACAGAGAGAGGAGGAAGCAGGCTTCCTGCTGAGCAAGGAGCCCGATGTGGGACTCGATCCCAGGATGCTGGGATCATGACCTGAGCCGAAGGCAGCCGCTTAACCAACTGAGCCACCCAGGCGTCCCCTAAAAAAGTTTTGACTTATAAGTTTTGACTTATGTAAGTGATGTATCACTAAATTCTACTCCTGAAACCAATATTACACTGTATGTTAACTAACTAGAATTTAAATAAAAACTTAAAATAAAAGAAAATAAAAATTGAAATCAACACAGCCTTAAAGAATATAGTTACAAAGAAATAAAAATATTTTTTTAAAATTTCTCCAAATTAGGTTGCCTGTTTGGAATTAATTTTGGTTTGGATTTTCTCTGCCAATTTGGAGTGTAAAATTTTTTCATTTACTTGATTATCTCAACTGCTTGTACTCTAAATTAACTGGAGTTTAATGCGTTTTCCACTGAACAGGCAATTGGGAAAGGGAGAATGTATTCATAATGACTAATGACTAAGAATTGGCACTTGTGAAAGATAAAAAAAATGATTATAAGTGGATTGTTCATTTCATTACTCAGTTTCTCACTATTAATATATAATGATCAGATTTCTAAATAGAAGCATTCCAAAAGATTAAAAATTTTAATTATAAGTATTTTTTAACTTTTTTTCATAAGGAGACAAATATAGGTTTTTCACTAAGATATACCATTTATTTTAAAAGTTTATAAATTACATGGAATAAAATATCAGAAAGGTGTTGGATGAACATTTAACAGTTAATATTTATAATTTTAATAAATATTTGTTATATTTACCAATGCTTATCAAGCCCTTATTGTGTGCCTTGTGTATTTGTAGACTTTTATCTAATTATCATAACCCTCTGACATATCTCCATTTTATAGATAAAGACATTAAGCCTCAGAATATGAATTAACTTATACATGTCAGGAAGCCCGTACAAGATAGAAACATACTTTGAATAAGATATCTGACTTCATAGTCTGTGAATTTGCATGTGTTTAAATGTATTTGTGTATGTGTGTTTGTCTTAACATACACGTAAAGACTCTGTACTATTTTCAGTTGTATTAAAAAAGGAAGCTAAAAATTTTTCCTTTTTCTAGTATCTAGTATGAAGGACCAAATATTTATATAATTTTTAAGGGTTTTCAAAAATATGGTGTATATAGTTACATTGCATATCTCATGAGTAAATTTATGTTTTTTATATTCTTTGACCTTGAACGAATATTCTTATCTGATATTTTAATAGAAGTATGGTATCCTTGGGGCACCCGGGTGGCTCAGTTGTTAAGCATCTGCCTCTGGCTCAGGTCATAATCCCGGGCTCCTGGGATGGAGCCCCACATCAGGCTCCCTGCTCAGCAAGGAGTCTGCTTCTCCCTCTCCCTTTGCTCCTCCCCCCTGCTTGTTCTCTCTCTCTCAAATAAATAAATAAAAATCTTTTAAAAAAAAGATTTTTATTTATTTATTTATTTGACAGACAGAGATCACAAGCAGGCAGAGAGGCAGGCAGAGAGAGAGGAGGAAGCATGACCTGAGCCGAAGGCAGAGGCTTAACCCACTGAGCCTCCCAGGTACTCCAATAAATAAAATCTTTAAAAAAAAAAGTTTTTTTTTAACATTATAAATAGTTTTAACATTATAACATATTTTTAACACTATAAAAATTAAACATTAAACATACTTTTAACATTATTAAAGTATGAAAAAATTTGAAAAACCAAACCATTCGAGTGGCTGAGAAGCCAAGTTTAGATGTGCTGTAAAACATACTAAATAACTCGGGGTGCCTGCATGGCTCAGTTGGTTGGGTGAACGCTTTCAACTCAGGTCATGATTTTGGAGTCCGAGGATTGAATCCCACATCAGGCTCCAAGCTCTGTGGGGAGTCTGCTTCTCCCTCTGACCTTCTCCCCTCTCATGCTCTCTCTCACTCCCTCTCTCTCAAATAAATAAATAAAATCTTTAAAAAAAAAAACATACTAAGTAACTCACAAAGAGTTTTAAATAACTACGTTTTTAAAAAAGATTTTATTTATTTATTTGAGAGAGAGAGCAAGAGAGAGAGAGCGAGCGCTCATGAGGTCGGGAGGGGCTGAGGGAGAAGGAGAAGCAGACTCCCTGCTGAACAGAGAGCCTGATGCAGGACTCTATTTCAGGACCTCGAGAGATCATGACCTGAGCTGAAGGCAGACGCTTACCCCACTGAGCCACCCAAGGACCCCTAAATATCTCCATTTTTGAGAATAATTTTAATAGACTTTATTTTTTAGAACAATTTTGGGTTTAGCAAAGTTGAGTGGGAAGTACAGAAAGTTCCCATATATCCCTGCCCCTGAAATGCAAAGGCTCTTCTACTTAACATCCTATACCTAAGTGACACATTTGTTATAACTGATGACCCAACAATGATGCATCATTATCATCTGAAGTCCATAGTTTACATTAGTGTTAGTGTTTTACATTGTACAGGTATGAAGCAAATGACAGGTAGTCACCATAATAGTGTCATACTGAGTAGTTTCACTGCCCTCCAAATCCTCTGTGCTGTACCTGTTCATGCTTTTCTCCCCCCTAACCACTGACATCACTAACATTTGTACTGTCTCCATAGTTTTGCCCTTTCCAGAATGTCATATGGCTGGAGTCATGTAGTATGTAACCTTTTCAGATTGGCTTCTTTCACTTAGTAATATGCAATTTAATTTTCCTCCATATCTTTCCATGGCTTAGTACCGCTTTTTTTTTTAAAGATTCTATTTATTTATTTGAGAGAGCAAGAGAGCATGAGCGTGTGTGTGCCTGCTTGGGTGTGAGGGGAGGGGCAGAAAGGGAAGGAGAGAAAGAGGGGAAGAATCCCAGGCATGGAGCCCCAGGTGGGACTTGATCTCATGACCCTGAGCCAAAACCAAGAGTGGGGTGCTTAACTACCTGAGCCACCCGGGCCCCATATAGCTCTTTTTCAGTGCTGAATAAAATTCCATTGTCTGGATGTACTACAGTTTATCTGTTCACCTGCTGAACGACATATTGGCTGCTCCAAGTTTTGACAACTATAAATAAAGCTGCTGTAAACATCTATGTGCAGGTTTTTCTGTGGACATAAGTTTTCAACTCCTTTGGGTAAATACTAAGGAGTGCAATTACTGGATTATATGGTAAGAGTATGTTTAATTTTATAAGAAACTGCCAAACTGTCTTCCAAAGTGGCTGTACTATTTTGCATTCCACCAGCAGTGAAAAGAAGCTGCTGTTGATCTATATTCTCTGTCAGCATTTAATGTTGTCAATGTTTCACATTTTGGCCATTCTCACAGGTGCATGATGATACCTCATCGTTTCTTCGATTTTCAGTTCCCTACTGACATATGCTGTTGGACATCTTTTCATATACTTATTTGCTGTCTGTGCATCTTCTTTGGTGAGGTGTCCGTTTAGGTCTTTTGCTCAATTTAAATTGTATTGTTCACTTTCTTCCTGTTGAGTTTTAAGGATTCTTTGTATACTTTGGATAAGAGTCCTTTATCAGATATTGTGCAAAATATTTACAAATATTTTCCCCCATTCTGCGACATGTCTGCTCATTCTGTTGTCATTGTGTTTTTCAGAGTAGTTTTTAATTTCAATAAAGCCCAAGTTATCAGTTATTCATTTCATGGATCATGCCTTTCGTTTTGTATGTAAAAATTCATCACCATACCAAGATCATGGATTTTTCTCTTATGTACTCTTCTAGGAATTTTATAGTTATTGCTTACCATTTTATATTTACATGAGATTCTTTTTTGAGTTCATTTTTGTGAAGAGTGTAAGGTCTGTGTCCAGATTCATTGTGTGTGTGTGTGTGTGTGTGTGTGTGTGTGTATGCCCAGTTGTTACAGTACCATTTGTTGAAAAGACAATCATTGCTCCATTTTATTGCCTTTGCTCCCTTGTCAAAGATCTGTTGACTATATTGATGTAAGTCTGTTTCTGGGCTTTCTGTTCCGTTCCACTGATCCATTTATCTATTCTTCTACCAATACCAAACTATCTTGATTATATTAGCTCTATATTAAGTTGAGATTGGTGTTTTAGATCATTTACATTCAATGTAATTGTTATTTTAGGACTTAAATGTGCCATTTTATTTTTTTGTTTTGTGTTTATTGTCTTTTTTGCTTCTCTGTATTCCTTTTTCTGCTTTCTAATAGTTTACCTGATCAATTTTTATAGTTCCATTTTTATGTATATATGGTACATTTGCATTTATCTCTTTGTATAGTTTTTAGTCATCATTCTAGGTATTACATTTCATATATGTACAACCTATCACAGTTTACTGTTGTTGACAATTTACCAGTTCAAATAAAGAAACTGTGTTTATCTTTATAGCCCTTTACCCTCCCACTTTTAATATAATTGTCTTAATATTACCTTTACATACATTTAGAACCACACCAGGCATTGAGACATCATCCAGGGTGGGCCTGACCAAGTCAGAGAAGACTTTAAAAGAAGGTGATGAGGGGCGCCTGGGTGGCTCCGTGGGTTAAAGCCTCTGCCTTCGGCTCAGGTCATGATCTCAGGGTCCTGGGATCGAGCCCTGCATCGGGCTCTCTGCTCAGCAGGGAGCCTGCTTCCACCTCTCTCTCTCTGCCTGCCTCTCTGCCTACTTGTGATCTCAGTCTGTCAAATAAATAAATAAAATCTTAAAAAAAAAAAAGAAGGTGATGAAACATTAGAGACCACATTCCCAGTAGTCTGTTGTCTATGAGGGCCCTTGGGGAGCTGAAAGTGGTCCTGTACCAACACCTAGCAAGAAAGTAGGGATCTCTGTCTTACAACTGCAAGAAAGTGAATTCTGCCAACAACTTGTGGCAGTTTGTTACACAGGGATAGAAAACTAGTACACAGTTCTTGCTTTTGAGTTGGGGTAGGTGGAACTGGAGCAGCTTTGAGTCTATGGCCATTTTTGTCCCTCTACTGAGGCAAAACCTTTCTGGCCAACATTCTGTGAATTAGGAGGATTTCTACTCTAGACAGAGAACAGGTATCATTCCCATCAGTGGATTAACTCCAGGGATTATTTCTTTTAAAAATTTTCATTGTTCTTTCCCCAGCCTCAGGTAGTGTCTTATGTGTAAATGTTAGTCAGTACTCAGCTGAAGACTCTCGAGGGAAATCTCTTCAGTCTCTGGAGTTCTTTCTCTTTGAAGCTCCAGTACTTTTCCTTACAGACAATAGGTACCCTGGTCACCTGAGAGTCCTGGCTCAGGGAGGTTCCTTCTGCCTGAGCTGTGGCCTGGAAACTCCCTCTGGCTAAGTTGGGACCATGATAGGGCTCATTTTACTTGAGTCCACCCAAGCATCACAGGAGCATTATTCTTCCATCTAAAACCTGAGGACTATGTGGGAATCTATAGACAAAAGGCTAATAAAGAGAAATTCTACACTGAGTTATTCATGGGTCAATATACAGGGAGATGTGGTGTGTTTGGGTAAATGTGAGTAGTTTTAGCATTTGTAAATGTTTAGAAAAAGTAAACCAAAGCCACTTTATTCTTCAGTATTTATTGAGTGTCTAATCTGTGCCATGCTCTGCTAGATTCTTGGGCTGTAATGATGAGCACAAGGAGGTCCAGTCCCTGATCCTATGTAGCTAGTGGCCAACATCAAGTGCTGTATTGTCTAATGTGGAATGTATGTGTCAAATAAAATAGCATCCGATTATCTTATCAAGGCATGCCAAATAATTCTTAAGATGCAAACACATGAAGCAGCAATTCCAGGTTAAATTCTTTTTCAGCACACTATTAGCCCACTTCTCATCACTAGTGGCCTAAGCATCTGCCCCGTGCTCAGGGAATGCAAACCAATGTTAATTTTGGCTTCATCAGACATAGAAGTGAAGGGCAGAAGGAAGAAAAGAGGAAGGAAGGCAAGTCTTCTGCTCCCAGGGGCAATTGAACACATTTTTTTCTCTCTCCTGTTTTCTATGTATTATCCATGCTACTCTTTTTATTAGTCCATTATGTTTAGCTTGGTTGAATACTGGCCTAGAGTGATGTCGAACAGAGTATATTTCACATTGCTGACTTTCTCTTCTATCTACAGAGACCTGTATTCATAGAAAATGGGTTTCTCATGGGAAGTTATTTGCAATTTTGGTAAACAACATGGCTTAGTGAATCTAAAACAAACAAATATAGAAGAATAAGGGACTGGGTTGAGGGTATTTAGGGAGGGAGAATCTGTTGAACCCTGTTACTAATGAGTTACTCTTTTCTAAGCATTGCACATGTGTTTCAAATAGATCTCAAGAGGAGTTTGTATATCACTTAAAAAAAAAAAAGATTGTATTTATCCTTTTGAGAGAGAGAGATACAAAGAGAGAATATGAGCAGGGGGAGAAGCAGACTCCCCGCTGAGCCTGGAGCCGGACTCAGGGCTCGATCCCAGGACCTGAGCCGAGGCAGACACTTAACCATCTGAGCCACCCAAGAGCCCTGTGTATATCATTTTTCAGAGGAGGAGAGAGAGAAAAATTTAATACTCTTTCTGCTCTTATCTCATTGAGTGCTTTGGAGGGGGGGGCATCTAATGTATTCTTCCTCAAAAGGGCAGAATCCAGGCCTGGTGCAGGGTGAGAGAAGGGGTTAGTCTGTTCTATAAACTGTTAGAGAGATTCAAAAAATAGGCAATCTAATTGACTCATACATGGCTCACAGCCATATAAATGCTTACAAAATTGCTTCTTGCGCAGCAGTAGTGACCACAGAGAAGCAGAAGTAAAATGGAAGCAAGTGAGATGAGAACTCTTAGGAAATCTTTAATAGGACCTTAAAACCCTTGTCAAACCTTTTGTTTAACTTTGTGCAAAAACATCCTTTAGAAAATTAAATGCACTTCAAGGAGCATACTCTAAGTTGAAATTCACATACTTTGCCTCAAAATAATACCTCTTTGGTGTTAAAGTCTGTCTCTACAAATACGTTGCCTTTTAGAACCAACTGGTGCAGAGAAAAAAAATTTTTTTCATGAAGAACTGTGACTCCATTGTTACTAGGAGATTTGTAATCTGTTTAAAACATGTTACTAAAATAGAAGTTGACATAACTACTGAATTTGCTGTTTATATTTAATTAAAGGCATTGCTAAAATAAAATATATTTGGATGTTTCTTAGAGCTATCAGCAACATACACATTTATAACTTTCTCTGTATTCACTTTTTTAATTGAAGCATATTTGACATATAATATTGTATTAAATTCAGGTGTAAAACATCCCTGTATTCACTTTTTTTTTCCTGTATCCACTTTTAACAAAAATGTTCTTGTTGTCTTCTTCAAGACTCTCTGTCTTTATATTGATTGGCTTTATCTGTGATTATTTCCTCCTTTCTCCGTGTGCTCTGCTGAAAGTTGCCTCATACCCTCACTCCGCATTATTTGTTCTTTCCTTATCAACCATACTATAAAGAAGTTCCTTCATCTGTGCTTTCCTTCTATTAATTAATTAAATGTAATCAGGTGAGATATAATACAATTCATTTGTAGTTTTAATCTCTATATTGGTTGGTTGGTCACCAACTTGGAAGTAGGAAATTATTTCCCTCTGTGTAAGACTTCATTCTAAATGCCTATGTTGTCATAATGATAACAATATAGTTACTCAACATGTTCTTTGTTACAAAAAATTATTTCCACAGTTACTAAAGACATTTTTCGGGCATCCACTTGAATTTCTAGACTAATTCTCTGATTTGTTTCATTACCCTCCTGTGTTAGTTTTTACCAATTCCTAGAACTTTGTATCATCATTTTAAGTCAAAATGAAAAACTGAACCTCCTTTAGGAACGAAACTAAGACCTGAGATTCACTATTAAAATGATAATTTTTTTGCTTCTGGTGATTTAGTTATAAAAAACTTAAAAATATTTTGTGTATGTGTGTGTATGACTTACTAGACTATGACACCAACTAATAAACGGGTCGAACCATTCTAAAAGAATAGAAGTTTTATTTATTTTTTTTAAAATTTTTTAAGATTTTATTTATTTATTTGACAGACAGATCACAAGTAGGCAGAGAGGCAGGCAGAGAGAGAGAGAGAGGAGGAAGCAGGCTCCCTGCTCGATCCCAGGACCCTGAGATCATGACCTGAGCCCAAGGCAGAGGCTTTAACCCACTGAGCCAACTAGGCGCCCCAGAAGTTTTATTTAAGTATTTGATTTCTTGGGGCAGCTGGGTGGCTCAGTTAGTAGAGCAACTGACTCTTAATTCCCCTTCAGGTCATAATCCCAGGGACATGAGATCAAGCCTTGCATCGGACTTTGCTCTCACCACAGATACAAATCCTATCGAGTTTCTGCTCTGGCCTCAGAAAAGTCACCCTGTATGCTATACCACAGCTAGTTCCAATCATGTGAAATTTCCTGTGAGTCTCAGAAAATATTTTTAACATTTTCCAATCAAGAGTCTTAAATATTTTCATAAAATTTAGGGATTACAGTTAAAATATGTGGGAAAATGGAAGCTTTAACTTTCAAATCACCACCGGGATATGTCCTGTCCTCTTCCTCCTACTCCTTGTGGCTACTCATGGAGGCAGAGGTCAACTAAAGTTTTGGGAAAATACTGCACTTCTTAACCCAAAGAAGGCAGCAAAAGCAGAGCCAAGGTCACAACATTAGCTACTTCCACCAAAGTTTTGATCCTTCCTTTAGGAGAGCCAACAGTCAAAGAAACTTAATTCCAGCCCATCTAGAAGAAAAGTAAATGTGAATAAATTTAACTCCTACATTGCTGTTATCTTACCTTCCAAATCACTGGTTGCTTAAGAGAATGATCTGTTTTCTCTTTCACTGCCAGGTTTACATATATGGGCCTCGATTTTCTCTGAAACAGAAAGGCTGTCACTTAAGTGCTGTAGGTAAGCCCTTTACCTGTGTTGACAGAACTCCACAGGGCAGGCCAGGCAAATGAATGGGCTTGTTGCTAGGACACCAGGCTGTTTCCAGGACAGCAGCCCATTGCTGTTTGCTATTCTCTTGACTAACTAACACTACACCTGTTCCTTAAGAAATAGCTTATTTTCCTTCATTGTAAAGCAAACACAGAGTGGGAAATCACATAGCTGCATGTCTGCAACTTCTCTGTAGCTTTCCAGGAGGAATACAATACACCAGATATAATTTGATTTGTGGAAGGGGAATTCATATACCCATAAAATATCTAAATCTTCGTATATAATAAAATATTTATGTGATTATTTGAATCATTTTTATAATTCTAGTGCATCATGTGCCACACAGGATGTGAGGCAACAATGCATATTCTTTTGCAGCCACCCCAAGATTTATTCTACAAGTGCATATAGGATGACTGTTTTTTTAAATGAGTTTCTCAAAGCTACACATGATGGTTTCCAACAGAACTCGCCATTTCCCCCCCTCCTACTTGCACCTAATTTTCACCAAAATTACTACCACTGCTGTCTATGATTGCTAACCAGGCCTGCAACTAGGGTACCTAGCCACAGAAACTAAGGAGGCCCCCATTTTCAGGGGCATGCAAGTGTTCTATTGCCAACATCTACCCAAAGGTGGTAAATATCTGAGTCGAGTGTGCCAAGATCTACATCAAAAGCAACTCTTCCAGGGCACCTGGGTAGCTCAGTGGGCTAAGCGTCTGCCTGGGCTTGGGATTTGGGATTGAGCCCCGCATCAGGCTTCCTGCTCAGCAGAGAGGCATGCTTCTCTCTCTCCCACTCCCCCTGCTTGTGTTCCCTCTAGCGTGGGTGCGCGCTCTCTCTCTCTCTGTCAAATAAATAAATGAAATCTTAAAAAAAAAAAAAAAGAACAAGTCTCCTTCTACTGATAAAATCACTAATTCCAAGGGTTCTTAATCTCTCAATGCAGTTTTGACGCCCTCCTTTATTGCTTTATTGTCTCCCCAGTCCCCTAAGACTAAAGTGTAAGCCTGTGGGAACTGGGCTAGAGAACAATTTAGTTGACAGACACTGCCTTATTCAGAACTATCCATCTCTTCCAACACAGCCTATCCAGCAGGAGACTTGGTTCTTCACATAAACAGACTTCTACAGCCCAAACACTGTTCCTTAAAACATGCACACATATTCACGTTCAAGATGAAATTTGAACAGCACATAATTCCACTCTTTGGAAAGCATGTTCACTTGATATCATATTTTCATTATGTGGTATTAAAAGCTATTGATTATCATTATACCTATTGGATAACTGAGAGTTTGACACAGTTCACAAGATTATATAACCAAGCCCAATGGATTACAAAGATATGATGATTCACTGTAGCTACAAAACCACTTCACAGAAAAGTGATCATTCTCCTGCTTTCAAAGGGTCTCTGTAGTGCCTGAAAATAGAGTTCAAAGAGCTTCCCTTCTTGCCCACTAAGTTCGTCATTCACAAGTTTTATTCTGGAGGTTCTCTCAGCTTTTTTTACTCTGCTTCAATCTGCGGCAAGGCTTGCCTAAAGACATCTGGACTCTTTTCCCACTATAAATAAGAGGTCCCACACATGTCAGGTATAGAAAAGGGAGTAAACCCTTAAGATTAGGGTTTATCGGGCGCCTGGGTGGCTCAGTGGGTTAAGCCGCTGCCTTCGGCTCAGGTCATGATCTCAGGGTCCTGGGATCGAGCCCTGCATCGGGCTCTCTGCTCAGCAGGGAGCCTGCTCCCCCCCTCCCCTGCCTGCCTCTCTGCCTACTTGTGATTTCTCTATCTGTCAAATAAATAAAAAATCTTAAAAAAAAAAAAAGATTAGGGTTTATCTATCCATCAGAGTAGTTAATGCTGCTCCATCTGATTTTGACTTGAACCAAGATTCTTTCTTGCTCCATCCACTTTAGTTGCTTTCCTGAGCATGACCACCCAAGCTCATGGCATTGTAAGCTAGGTTCTCATGATCTCTTCTCTACTGCCTTCAGTTGGTCTCATTCTGATGCAACCAACATTGTGATCATTGCCTTCCCTTCTCAAAAACATGAAATGATTCCCTAGTGCAGAGGTCAACAATCTATACCCTGTGCCCCGAATCCTGCTGCCTGTAACTTTGTACAGCTTGTGAACTAAGAATGGTTTTTACATGTGAACATTTGTAATGCATTTGTTGGGTACACTAACTTTGAACCCCAATTAAGCAAAACGCGATCCCCAAAAGGATTTTGTACTATAGCCCTATATTACAAAAAGTACTCTATTCTTCTTCTTCTTATCATCATTTTTATTATATTTGAATTTTACTGTGAGAATTTGTTCTCTCTCTTGTTGTTTAAGTACTTACATACTACCCTTGATTTTGCCTCTTGGCCTGCAAAGACTGAAGTATTTGCTATCTAGATCTTTAGAGAAAAAGGTTGTTGCCTGTGCCTTAGCACATTTAGAGTAAATCTGAATCTTGTAACCTGAGGTTCAAAAAACTTTTTATAATCTCACTCTTGACCCCCAACCTGTACTTTCATGGATCTATTTATTGTTCTACACTTTCCTGCCTCTTTTCTTTGTCCTTTTCTCTTTCTCTGCAATGTCCTTCCTCTTCCATCTCTTGATACTAAAGCCATCCCCTTTCTATGAAGTCTTTTGAGATTTCCACTGTTTGATTACATTTTCTCCTCATTTCTCTTGTATGTTACAATATACTCCAGGTATAACCAGTCTTCAGCTAATTAGGGTAATAAGACTATATGAGTGTTGGGGGCAAGAGTGGAGGAGGAAATAATACAGGCTGTCGAAGTTAGAATATGTTTTAAAGTGGATATAAGGTAAACTTATTTGCTTGCAATTAAGTCTGGTGTATAGTGAGTACTTTCTAAGTTGCCTTTCCAGAAGTCGTTCACCCATCTCCTAACCACAGCCTGATATCCAGGCCACATGATCTGAGAGTAGTTCTGCCCTCAGTCTATGGCGAAGTACATGACTTTGGCTTAAGTCAATCAGCGCATTACATCTCCTTTCCAAAGTGGTCAGGGTGCACATCTGACCTGGGCTAATCCAGAGTGAATCTTTGGGTCTTTGCTTGGAATACTTGGAAATACAAAGTGGAAATATGTAGCCCTCTACAACCATCTTGCAACCAGAATGGGAGAGACCATCCAAGAATGGAATCAGAATAAAGGAAGAGGAGCCAAAATCAGAAAGAGAAAAACAGAAAGTTTAATAACATCATTTGGTCCTTTATATCCACCTGCATCTGAAACTTGATCTAATTATGGACTTCAAAGTTAGCTAGCCATTTAATTTCCTTTTCTGAAAACTAGTTTGGGTGAGGGCTTCTGACCTTAGGAACCATAAGATCCTGATAAAAGAACACATCGATCAGTCTGTAAGTGTCTTTCAGAAGTATGACAAGAATACAAATCCAGTTGTCTAGAAGAGAAGAAGTTGTCTAGAAGCCAGGAAGAAGTACATCGTGCCGGCTGCTGGTGGTGGTGTTTGGTGCCTCCACTCTTTTGTTGTTGTCATCTCTTCTTCTCCACTAAGCAAACATGCAATGTGCTACAAGCGGTTACAAAGTAAATTCACTTTTAAAAATCCGAAAAGCAAATGAGTCATTTGACCCCCATCCCATATGAAATTCAAGATCACATTTACCTACGCATAATTAGAAAGGAAAATGTTGTTACTAGGTTGACATAATGTAGCAAGGTTTGTAGTTCATAACAATATATCAAAGTTTTCATTGATTCATCATCATTTTATGTTATTGTATTTGTGTATTTATTTACTTACTTACTTACTTAAGAGAGAACAAGGGGGTCCTAGCAGGGGGTTGTTTTTATTTATTTATTTAAGAGAGATTGAGGAGGTGCTAGAAGGGGGTGAGCCAGAGGGAAAGGGAGAGGGAGAGAGAATCTCAAGCAGACTCCACACTGAGCACGGAGCCTGACACTGGGCTTGATCCCACGACCCTGAGAGCATGAACTGAGCCTAAACCAAGAGGTGGATGCTAATCCACCTGGGTACCTCCATTTTAAATATAGACATACACATATAAGTCTGAATATGTCCACCTATATTTATCATGTTTCATCTGAACATGGTTTAGTCCAGTGCCAACTTATTGAAAATTAATCATAGTGTATAGAACTAGCCATAGATGGGTGGTACATGGGAATAATAGGAAAATGTCCTTAAAACCAGAACTTGTTCTTCTGGCCATAATGGAATAACAGAAGCTAGATTTACCCTTCCACCTTAAACAGCTTGAATACAATTGGCGTTCAGACACTGAACAATAAACAGCACAGGACAGCCCATAAAGGAGTTAAGGGGACAAATGAGGTGAGAGCCCAAGGGATACCACAGCTCACAGGCAGCAATGCAGGGAAGAGGAACACAGGCCAAGCCAATAGTCTCATTGGATTGAGGAGCCAGAGCTGAGAGTTTCAGGAGGCCAAAGCAACTAAAATTTACAGGTGAAGCATCAGAGAAGCGAGAGCTACATTGAGAGAGTCATAATTCTCAGAGCTTTGCAGAGAAACCCTCTCAAGTTTTAGTCTCAGTGTGGGAAAACTATTGAGGCTGAGGAGAGAATCACAGGAAAGGGGCAGGAGGAAAATCCCTACAGGGTTATTCCCACAGGACTGAAAATTGTTCAGGTTTCCACTGATACTGGATAAAGGGCTCAGAAGGGCAGTGTTTCAGTAGTGAAGTCACATTAGCTCTGGACTCAAGGCTGTTCTGACGAAGTAGATCAATGGGTACCTGAGGCTGGGGGTAGAAGTGGGAGATTTATTACAAATTGGCTTGCAGGAAATTTTTTGGAGTGACAGAGAGGTACTAAAACTAGATTGTAGTGATGATTACACAACTGTACAAATTTATTGAACACCATTCTGATGAGCGAGTCTAATGGGTGTACTTTTTAAAAAAAGATTTTCTTTATTTATTTGACAGAGAGAGAGAGAGAGAGAGTGAGAGAGGGAACACAAGCAGGAGGAGTGGGAGAGGGAAAAGCAGGCTTCTCGCCAAGCAGTGAGCCTGATGCAGGACTTGATCCTGGGACCCAGGAACCATGATCTGAGCTGAAGGCAGATGCTTAACAATTGAGCCACCCAGGTGACCCTAATGGGTGTATTTTATCATAGATTAATTATATCTCAATAGAGTTGTTAACAACCAACCAAACAAGATTACTCTGTGGCTACCCTTGTATCACTGAAATGATCTTCAAGTATCTTTTAGAGTTTGTGCTGTGATTTGACTCTTCCATTTGACTAAGTTCATCAAAGATAGGGATTTCAATCTGCACACCTTTGCAACTTCTCCACTTACCAGCTGGGTTTCCTGCTCATAAAAAATGTTCAATACATATTTATTGAGTGTTTTAGGACATTTTTTTTTCTTCCTGGATTTCTAGTTTTGGCTCCTCCTTGCTAGCCTAACTTTACTGCAAGCCATATTTTACCACCACAAATACTAAATATATAAAGCATACTAGTATTTGCCCTTGGATACACTTTTTTTTTAACACTGTTTTAGTATAAAGGCCTGTTATTGGTCATTGGGCAGTAGGGTCTGAAGAGACAAACAAATTGAGCAAAAGACAAGGACTGATTTGTGTTTCTAGTAGCATCAGAAGTAATGAATACGGTGCAAAAAAAGGGGGAGAGCTGAGGACGGTGCCATTTTAACACTTAACTGTCATATTTACTCAAACTATTCCTTCCTTTTCCCATTGGATACATTCACTCTACAAGGGGAAAAGTAGTAAAGCTTAAAAAAATAATAGCTTAAAAAAATAGTAAAGTCAGATATTCATCTGACTTAGGAAAGAAAAAAGAAAAAAATGAATTTTTTTTCCAGAAACCAGAAAGTCTGTATTAGGACACACCGTGTCCTAATCAGATATCAAAACAAGCATAGAGCAACTCATAGAAACCACTTCAAATAAAGTATTCCTCTTACCCAAAATTCTTGGGGAAAAAAATAAAACCAAGAAAATATGACTGTCCTATGTAAACTAAATAAAAAATAAGGTATAATTGTGGGCCAAAGTCCCTTGAAACAGATGGAATTAGTTCTGCCACTGAAAACAAACAAATCTTGTCCTGAAGTAGTAAACAGATGAATCACAAATGCTGGCTGACATGGTCTAAAATTCATACAGAATACCAGTCACCTATCTTGACATCATAGTCATGAAATCCTTGACAGTTCTCTTTCTTCTGTTTTAAGTCATAACAACTTTGGGTACACCACTCTCTCCCCTATACCCTTCCTCCCATCCAAGGATAAACAAACTCACCTTATGAAGGCGGTTATCAGAACTTTAGAAATGATATTAGCTAATAAAGCTTGAGAGAAAAATGGAAAGAAAGGATGGTGAAAGAAATTTGGAAGATCCATTTTATGGAAGCTGGCCCAAATGCATTATGCCTTAGCAATGCTACCAGTTGGACCCACATGTGCCAGGAATCCTCCTCTAAGCACTTCTGTGCCACTGTCTGCTGGATTCAGACTCAGCACACATTTATTACCAATCCTTGGTTATCTAGCCGAATAAACATGGATAGCACCTGACTCCTTTGCCTTACTCTTATGCAATTCCAGTCTTTTCATCCCTTAGGTGTTTTAAGGGGAAAATTCATGATAAAATTGCTTAAGGTTTTGGCAGGGTCCCAGACTGAGATTCAGGAAAAAATGGGATAACTGGGGCTATATTAGCTTATTTTAATGAAGTTAGTTTGAATTATATTTTCCTTACTAATACTTAAATAATTTTTCCATTTATTTGCAAGAGATTAATTATGCTATGTACTGTGACTTAAACATAGAATATATTATAATTCACTTTTATATCAATTTGCCTTTATTCCATTTTTGGTTTCTCTCGCCATTGAATTAATTAATTAATTAATTATATTAATATATAATGTATTATTTGCCCCAGGGATACAGGTACAGGTCTGTGAATCATTCAGGCTTACATATTTCACAGCACAGTCCATAGTCCAACCACCCTATCCCTAACCCCCCACCCCCCAGGCAACGCTCAGTTTGTTTCATGAGAGTAAGAATCTCTTATGGTTTGTCACCCTCCTGATCCCATCTTGAATAATTTTTTTCCCTCACTACCTCCCGCCCTGCCTCTCAAATTCCTCATATCAGAGAGATCATATGATAATTGTCCTTCTCTAATTGACTAATTTCACTTAGCATAATACTTTCTAGTTCCATCCATATCGTTGCAAATGGCAAGATTTCAGGGGTTTTTTGATGGCTGCATCGTATTATAGTATCCTATGGTAATTGTCTTTCTCTGATTGACTTATTTCACTCAGCATAATACCCTCTAGTTCCATCCACATCATTGCAAATGGCAAGATTTCATTTCTTTTGATGGATGCATAGTATTCCATTGTATATATATGCCACATCTTCTTTATCCATTCATCTGTTGATGGGCATCTAGGTTCTTTCCATAGTTTGGCTATTGTGGACATTGCTGCTATAAACATTCAGGTGCACATGCCCCTTTGGATCACTACATTTGTATCTTTAGGGTAAATACCCAGTAGTGCGATTGCTGGGTCATGGGGTAGCTCTATTTTCAACTTTTTGAGGAACCTCCATGCTGTTTTCCAGAGTGGCTGCACCAGCTTGCATTCCCACCAACAGTGTAGGAGGGTTCCCCTTTCTCCACATCCTCGCCAGCATCTGCCATTTCCTGACCTGTTAATTTTAGCCATTCTGACTGGTGTGAGGTGGTATCTCATTGTGGTTTTGATTTGTATTTCCCTGATGCCCAGTGATGTGGAGCCCTTTTTCATGTGTCTGTTGGCCATCTGGATGTCTTCTTTGTGGAAATGTCTGTTCATGTCCTCTGCCCATTTCTTGATTGGATTATTTGTTCTTTGGATGTTGAGTTTGATAAGTTCTTTATAGATTTTGGATACTAGCCCTTTATCTGATATGTCCTTTGCAGATATCTTCTCCCATTCTGTCAGCTGTCTTTTGGTTTTGTTGACTGTTTCCTTTGCTGTGCAAAAGCTTTTGATCTTGATGAAGTCCCAATAGTTCATTTTTGCCCTTACTTCCCTTGCTTTTGGTGATATTTCTAGGAAGAAGTTGGTGTGGCTGAGGTCAGAGAGGTTGCTGCATGTGTTCTCCTCAAGGATTTTGATGGATTCCTGTCTCATATTGAGGTCTTTCATCCATTTGGAGTCTATTTTTGTGTGTGGTGTAAGGAAATGGTCCAGTTTCATTCTTCTGCATATGGCTGTCCAATTTTCCCAACACCATTTGTTGAAGAGACTGTTTTTTTCTTTTTTTTTTTTTTAAAGATTTATTTATTTATTTATTTGACAGACAGAGATCAGTAGGCAGAGAGAGCGAGAGGAGGAAGCAGGCTCTCCGCTGAGCAGAGAGCCAGATGCGGGGCTCAATCCCAGGACCCTGTGACCACGACCTGAGCCGAAGGCAGAGGCTTTAACCCACTGAGCCACCCAGGCGCCCTGAGACTGTTTTTTTCTACTGGATATTCTTTCCTGCTTTGTTGAAGATTAGTTGGCCATAGAGTTGAGGATCCACTTCTGGACTCTCTATGCTGTTCCATTGATCTATATGTCTGTTTTTGTACAAGTACCATATTGTCTTGATGATTACAGCTCTGTAGTAGAACTTGAAGTCTGGAATTGTGATGCCACCAACTTTGGCTTTCTTTTTCAACATTCCTCTGGCTATTCGGGGTCTTCTCTGGTTCCATAAAAATTTAAGATTATTTGTTCCATTTCTTTGAAAAATATTGATGGTATTTTGATAGGGATTGCATTAAATGTGTAGATTGCTTTAGGTAACATAGACACTTTCACAATATTTGTTCTTCCAATCCATGAGCATGCAATGTTTTTCCATTTCTTTATGTCTTCTTCAGTTTCTTTCATGAGTACTTTATAGTTTTCTGAGTACAGATTCTTTGCCTCTTTGGTTAGGTTTATTCCTAGGTATATTATGGTTTTGGGTGCAGTTGTAAATGGGATTGACTCCATAATTTCTCTTTCTTCTGTCTTGTTGTTGGTGTAAAGAAATAAAACTGATTTCTGTGCATTGATTTTATATCCTGACACTTTACTGAATTCCTCTATGAGTTCTAGCAGTTTTGGAGTGGAGTCTTTTGGGTTTTCCACATAAAGTATCCTATCATTTGCAAAGAGCGAGAGTTTGACTTCTTTGCTGATTCGGATGCCTTTTATTTCTTTTTGTTTTCTGATTGTTGAGGCTAGGGCTTCTAGTACTATGTTGAATAGTAGTGGTGATAGTGGACATCCCTGCCATGTTCCTGACCTTAGGGGAAAAGCTCTCAGTTTTTCCCCATTGAGAATGATATTTGCTGTGGGTTTTTCATAGATGGCGTTTATGATATTGAGGTATGTACCCTCCATGCCTACACTGTGAAGAGTTTTGATCAAGAAAGGATGCTGTACTTTGTCAAATGCTTTTTCAGCATCTATTGAGAGTATCATATGGTCTTATTCTTTCTTTTATTAATGTATTGTATCACATTGATTGATTTGTGGATGTTGAACCAACCTTGCAGCCCAGAGATAAATCCCACTTAGTCAAAGTGAATAATCCTTTTAATATACTGTTGAATCCTATTGGCTAATATTTTGGTGAGAATTTTTGCATCTGTGTTCATCAAGGATATTGGTCTATAATTCTCCTTTTTGATGAGGTCTTTGTCTGGTTTGGGGATCAAGGTAATGTTGGCCTCATAAAATGAGTTTGGCAGTTTTCCTTCCATTTCTATTTTTTGGAACAGTTTCAGGACAATAGGTGTTAATTCTTCTTTAAATATTTGGTAGAATTACTCTGGGAAGCCATTTGGCCCTGGGCTCTTGTTTTTGGGAGATTTTTGATGACTGCTTCAATCTCCTTACTGGTTATGGGTCTGTTCAGGTTTTCTATTTCTTCCTGGTTCAGTTTTGGTAGTTCATATGTCTCTAGGAATGCATCTGTTTCTTCCAGATTGTCAAATTTGCTGGTGTAGATTTGCTCATAATATGTTCTTATAATTGTTTGTATTTCGTTGGTGTTGGTTGGATCTCTCCTCTTTCATTCATGATTTTATTTATTTGGTTCTTTTCTTTTGGATAAGTCTGGCCAGGGGTTTATCAATCTTATTAATTCTTTCAAAGAACCAGCTCCTAGTTTTGTTGATTTGTTCTACTGTTCTTTTTATTTCTATTTCATTGATTTCTGCTCTGATCTTTATTATTTCTCTTCTCCTGTTGGGTATAGGCTTTCTTTGCTGTTCTTTATCCAGCTTTGTTAGGTGTAGGGTTAGGTTATGTTCTTGAGACCTTTCTTCTTTCTTGAGAAATGCTTGTATTGCTATACAGTTTCCTTTCAGGACCATTTTTGCTGTGTTCTAAAGATTTTGAACAGTTGTGTTTTCATTTTCATTTGTTTCCATGAATTTTTAAAATTCTTCTACAATTTCCTGGTTGACCCATTCATTCTTTAGTAGGATGCTCTTTAGCCTCCATGTATTTGAGTTCTAGTTTCAAAGCACTGTGGTATGAATATGCAGGGAATGATCCCAATCTTTTGGTACCGGTTGAGACCTGATTTGTGACCCAGGATGTGATCTATTCTGGAGCATGTTCCATGTGCGCTAGAGAAGAATGTGTATTCTGTTGCTTTGGGATAGAATGCTCTAAATAGATCTTTGATGTCCATCTGGTCCAGTGTGTTATTTAAAGCCTTTATTTCCTTATTGATCTTTTGCTTAGATGATCTGTCCATTTCAGCGAGGGGAGGGTTAAAGTCTCCTCCTGTAATTGTATTACTGTTGATGTGTTTCTTTGATTTTATTAATTGGTTTATATAATTGACTGCTCCCATGTTAGGGGCTTAGATATTTAAAATTGTTAGATCTTATTGGAGAGATCCTTTAAGTATGATATAGTGTCCTTCCTTATCTCTTATTATGGTCTTTGGCTTAAAATCTAATTCTAATTTATCTGATATAAAGATTGCCACCTCAGCTTTCTTTTTATGTCCATTAGCATTGTAAATTGTTTTCCACCCCCTCATTTTAAATCTGGAGGTGTCCTTGAATCTAAAACAAGTTTCTTGCATACAGCATTTCGATGGTCTTGTTTTTTATCCATTCTGATACCTTGTGTATTGGGGCATTTAGCCCATTTACATCAGGGTAACTATTGAAAGATATGAATTTAGTGCCATTGTATTGCCTGTAAGATGACTGTTACTGTATATTGTCTCTGTTCCTTTCTGGTCCGTTACTTTTAGTAGACCAGGACTTTTAGTCTTTGCTTAGTGGGACCCTTTCAGTATTTCCTGTAGGGCTGGTTTAGTGTTTGCAAATTCTTTTAATTTTTGTTTGTCCTGGAGGCTTTTTATCTCTCCTCTTATTTTCAATGAGGAATTAGCAATGACTCCAGAAAAATATACATTAACCAAATCTGAAGAGACCTGAACCAGGGGGAGAAGAAAGGAGGGGAAAAAAAATACATATATATATATATATACACACACATATACACATATATGTATGTATATATATTTTATATTTTATTTTATATATATGTATATGTATCTTTATATATGTATATGTATTTATATATATGTATATATATACATGTATATATATATTGGACTGGCGAATAGAACAGGGCCACACACTTGATTTTGGGTATATTTTGGTCTGTTAGAAGAAACTGTCTCCCAAAATTTTAGAGAAAGAAAAACTTATATATATACAAAATAGGGTAAACACAATGAAGGGCTGAAATATGACTGTGAAGATGAAAATTTAAAAAGATTCTAAAAAAGGATTTGATAAGAAGTTGGTTGAAAAAAGAAAAGAAGAAAAAAGTAAATAATGTGATCAGGCTGGAGACTAGAACAAAGCTATGCCCTATACTTTGATCTATTAGAAGAAATTGTATCCCAAAATTTTAAAGAACAAAACCCCCTGTATGTATACAAAAAATAAGGTTAAATACAATGAAGGGATAAACTCTGACTGTAACAATGAAATTTTAAAAGATTTTTGGGGTGCCTGGGTGGCTCAGTTGGTTAAGCTGCTGCCTTTGGCTCAGGTCATGATCCCAGGGTTCTGGGATCTAGTCCCACATCGGGCTTCTTGCTCAGTAGAGAGCCTGCTTCTCTCTCTGCCTCTGCCTGCCACTCTGCCTGCTTGTGCTTTCTCTCTCTCTCTCTGACAAATAAATAAAATATTTTTTAAAAATGATTTTAATGTTACTCTGTTGATTCCAATGTATGTAACAACCTAGCCTCTTTGCTGAAATATACTGTATATTTTGATATGTCAACTCTCCAATAAACTACAATCATAGAATTCCATAACACATCCATATTAAGACTATATGGACAAGAATGATCTTATATACAGGTAAGTGATGATGTGTTTGAAGGGTTGCAGGAAAATTAGCCCTTGTTGAGTGCTTTCCTCATATGTTGTTTGATGCCTGAAATTCCACCATATTAATAGTAAGTAGTGGTAGTCGTAGAGGCTGTAATAGTGACTGCATATTAAGCAACTACTGTATTAGACTCTGACACATGCTTTTTTTTTTTTACTTTATTTAAGCTTTATTTAAACATATGATGTAACCCCACCACCCTCACCCAACCCCTCTTCCCCCCACCCCCCTGACACATGCTTTTTATATGTTACACAACTTAACCTAGAAATTATGCAAGGCTGAGATGCTTTATTCCCAATTTATAGACAATGAAGTTAAGCTAAATGATATTAAAAAACTTGCTCAAGCTTACTGAGCCTATGGGAGACAAAACTGAAATTTCAACAGGTGTGGGGAACTTCAAAGCTCTTTCCACTGGTCCATACAGCCTTCCAATGGTCAGCATCTCTTCCTGTCATCCAAGGATACAGTTGGGTAGCCCACAGATGAATGCAACTTGCAGGTATGTTAAGCTTAGTGCTGCAACACTCTGACACTTTGGGAGATTTCTCAGAAAAACCTGAGTTGTGAAATAAATGCCAGGAGATCTGGTAATACTGGAGCCCATAAACCCATATGCCAACATTCTACAGGAGCTGGGTGCCCTCTCTGAGAGAGGCTGGGGCTCTCCTTTGGCTCCATCTCCATCATCTCCCTGCTTTCCTAAGACGCCATCCACCTTGCTCATTTACATCATCTGTCCTGTCCCTGTGATTTGATCACCACTACTTTAGGTTTAGGCTTTGCTCCTTTGTTCCTTTGTTCCTACCTCTGGGAAGGAACACTTGAAGTCATATTAGCCATTTATATTTTCTTGGGAATATATCTGACATATTCCTGAGAACAGAAAAGAAAAGATGGCTGGAAGTAACTAAACCAAACTAAAAAGAGGGGAAATGAAGACTAATGGAAAGGGATATTCTTGGTGCCAAATGTGAACAGTATTTTTCACAAGTTCGCTTGGAGCTGATTTTGCAAGGAACAACATTTCTTTTGCTTGGTAGAGGCAAAAACATTTGTTTATGAAAGCCCACGCAGGGGGGAACCTGGGTGGCTCAGTCAGTTAAAATTTCTGCCTTCAGCTCAGGTCATGATCTCAGGATCCTGGGATGGAGCTCCGCATTAGGCTCCCTGCTCAGCAGGGAGTCTGTTTCTCTCCATCCCTCCACCCCTCCCCACTGCTTCGCAACTCTGTCTCCTTCTCTCTCTCTCAAATGAATAAATAAAATCTT
Source organism: Taxidea taxus jeffersonii (assembly GCA_003697995.1). NCBI lineage: Eukaryota > Metazoa > Chordata > Mammalia > Carnivora > Mustelidae > Taxidea > Taxidea taxus. Next base: position 50,463 of record RCUC01149143.1, on the reverse strand, counting down.
TAAGAAAGGGATGTTTGGGTGGCTCAGTGGGTTAAGCCGCTGCCTTCGGCTCAGGTCATGATCCCAGGGTCCTGGGATCGAGTCCCACATGGGCTCCTTGCTCGGCAGGAAGCCTGCTTCTCTCTCCGCCTCTGCCTGCCTCTCTGCCTGCTTGTGTGCTCTCTCTCTTTCTGACAAATAAATTTTTAAAAAATAAAAAAAAAATATTAAAATCTTTAAGAAAAAGAAAGAAAGAAAGCTCACACGTGGAAATCTTGCCTAGACTGCTCCCTCCACATCCTGAATAAGATTTGGCCAGATTATTTCTGGCCTTATGAAAATTCTGCAAGTTTTTTTACTGCTTAAAAATTTCGAGGTCTGTTTATATTTTTAAAAGTGTGTTTATCTTTCCCAGTAAGACTTTTAGATGCACTCAAATGGGAAAGAGGGAAATATTTTGGCAAAAAGGCATATTATGTCACAGTGCATCTGAATGTAACCCACATGAAAGCTGTTTAACAGCCTTCTGGGTCTTGTCTGGGAGGGCAAGGCAATATACTTTGCTCCTTGGGGCTTTGATTCCATTCCACATGACAGCCTCATCCACACACCAAAAAAATGATCTGAGCTATGTTATCACTGGGAAGAGGTGGCTCTAGCATTAGCAATCGAAGTGTGTAGGCATATGTTAAAGGAAAGAAAACACATTTCTCATGGAACATGAGGTGCATGGAGTATGTAGTAAAAGCATTAAAATAACACTCGACTATATTATCAGGAATTCCATTTTAATTTCTTCAGTTTGGGGTTTTACAAGTTGGGTGGAATACAGAGAAACTTGGAAGTCTGGAGAAAAAAGTAAAAACTAAACAAATAAAATTTAGAAAGGAGTTGAGGCGATGGGAGGTCAGGGAAGAGCAAAAGGCAACTGAGATGAATTCAAAATAAAAGAAGAGCCACTACGACCAGGAGCTCTCTCTACAAACAATCCCTCATTGAGATATTTAACCTTTGTGACAATAAATGTGACTGGCTACTTCACATGAAAATAATATTTATACTATTTGTTGTTTCAGAAATTCTTCTGCTAAATCCTAGTCACTGGCCAAACTTAGTATCTAAAACTTCAGGGTACAAAGTGCTTCTCAACTTTTAAAAAAATTCTTTTTAAAAATTTATTTGACAGGCAGAGATCACAAGTAGGCAGAGAGGCAGACAAAGAGAGAGGGGGAAGCAGGCTCCCCGCCAAGCAGAGAGCCTGATACGGGGGATGCTGGGATCATCATGACCTGAGCCGAAGGCAGAGGCTTTAACCCACTGAGCCACCCAGGTGTCCCAGTGCTTCTCAACTTTTAAAGAGGTAGTTATTTCACTTCTTATACTTGACTCCTGATGAAACACCACCACACTGGGACACCTGGGTGGTTCAGTCAGTAAAACATCTGCCTTCAGCTCAGGTTGTGATCCTGGGATCCAGGACCATCATTGGGCTCCCTGCTTGGCAGGGAGTCTCCTTCTCCCTCTCCCTGCTACTCCCCCCCCCCATACACACACTTGTGCTCTCTCTCTCTCTCTCTCTGTCTCTCAAATAAATGAAATATTAAAAAAAAGAAAAGAAAAGAAAAAAGAAACACCATCACTAATTTTACTAAAAATACCTATCCTTAGAACCTGAAATAAGAAGCATGTGGTACTTTGGAACTTTATTTCATATAAGATGCAGAGTCCTCTATTTTGGCACATTGGACTGAAAACCACTTCTGCTTTTGCAATTCACCGAGGCTAGTTGCTCTCTGTATATAGGATCATAGTCATCATCAAGCTCTTGTTTTCTTCTCATTGTCTTTCTTGGCTCAGTGGCTGCCTCCTCACACATATCACATTGGTGGTAAATAACAACATCTGAGGGTCCAACAGGACATTTTGAAATACCAGCATGGTAGGGCTTGTTTCTTTAACAGGTGTGCATGCCAATCTATGGCTTGTCTCTGACACAGACATCACAACCTTTTAGGACAGGAATGGTTTGAAGCCAAGGTAGCTAATACTGAAGGGCCAGATCTGCTTTAATAACACCAAAACTTAAGTATGGCAGAATTTTCTTGAAGAATTAGATCCCTTTCTAAAGAAGGACTGAAGCCTGTAGTTTGGAAATGTAAAGTAGTATCTAACAACTGACATGGCTTTATCAATGATAAAGTTTATGGTTGTTTTTTAATCTTGCAATGTTTGTTTAAAAAAAAACTCTTGAGAGGAGAAAAGTAGTTTGGTTAGTCCAACATTAGATTGGCAGTATCACATTACCACTAACAATAGTGGATTATTATCATAGCTGGAATAAAATTTTTCATCAAGAGTTTTATTTTACATATAGGAAAGCAAACTCCAATTTTTATTTTATGAGTCTATGTTTGAACATTTTAATTCCTATATCCTTCAGGAGTTGTGCACAAAAGCATCTGTTAGTGTGTTCTTGGGGACCACTGTCATTTTTTTAAATTGAAGTATAGTTAACATAGAATGTTATGTTATTTTCAAACAGAGGGGATCACTATCTTGCTAGACTCCATGACTCCCAGTTAACTCATTCTTCAAAATCCAGCTCAAAGAAAAAGATACATGTACAAGACTGTCCTTCATAGTAACACCTATCATAATAGAAAGTCGGAAATCAACCTAAATATCTTACAGTAAAGGACATTTATGTAAAGAAATACAGGAAAGGAATACTATGTAACCAGTTTATTTCTTTTTTTGATGGTTAATGATATGGGAAAATGCTTATGACATATGTTGATTGAAAAGAATGAGGGATGCCTGGGTGGCTCAGTTGGTTAAGCGGCTGCCTTCGGCTCAGGTCATGATCCCAGCATGCTGGGATGGAGTCCCACATCGGGCTCCTTGCTCGGCAGGGAGCCTGCTTCTCCCTCTGCCTCTGCCTGCCTCTCTGTCTGCCTGTGCTCGCTCTCTCTCCCTCTCTAACTAATAAATGAATAAAATCTTAAAAAAAAATTTATAAAAAGAAAAGAATGAACAGCAAAATTATATATACAATATGAACTCAAGCCATACACATCCACACAAAGCAAGCACTACAGAATGTCAGCTGTGTTTTTCACTAGGTGGTGGGGTATTAAGTGATTTTAAAATCTTTTAGAGACTTCTCTATATTTTTAAAATTCTCTACAATGAATTTGTTACTTTCACAATTAAAAGAAAGCCAATAAATGATAATATAACTTTACAAGATCCAGCTCAAATGTTTCCTCTCTGAGGCCTTCACCAACAAGTGTTACTTGTTTTTCCTTCATATTCATATAAACTCAGTATATATCACCCCTAACCATTCTCTACTCTGAGCCAGAATGATTGTCTAGAAAGTAAATCTTCTGACCAGCAGTTCTACTCCTAGATATCTACCTAAGAGAAATGAAAACATATGTCCATTCAAAAACTTGTACACAAGTGTTCATAACAGCATTATTTCTAATAGTCCCAGAGCAGACACAACCCAAATAAACATCAACTGATGAACAGATAGATAAAATGCACATATTCACAAGGGGTGGTAGGCAAAGCACTGTATGTCCACAACCAAATTCTCAGCATCTGTGAATATATTATATTATATGGCAACAGGGAATTATTAAAGTAGCAGCTAAAATTAAGTTTGCTAGTCAGCTGACCCTGAAATGGGGAGATTATTCTAGGTTATTCATGGGGCCCCAATGTAATCACAAAGGTTCCTAAGAGTGGAAGAGGAAAGCATTGGAGTTATGTAATGTGAGAGGACTCAGTCTGCTGTTTTTGGCTTTGAAGATGGAAGGGGACCACCAGCCAAGAAACATGGGTAACTTCTAGAGGCTGAAAAATGTATGGAAACAGATTCCTCTCCAGTGCTTCCAGAAAAGTGTGCTTCCCTGATAACACCTGATTTTAGCCCAGTGACACCAACACCAGACTTCTGACCTATAGAACTGTAAGATAACAAATCTGCATCATTTTAAGCCACTAAGTTTGTGTTAAATTGTTACAGCAGCAATAGAAGACTAAAACAAATGGAATGTCATTTATAATAAAAAGGAGGAAATGCTGATACATGTTACAACATGGATTGAAAACATTAAGCTAAATGAACGAACCCAGTCACAGTAGCCTATGTATTGCATGGTTCCATGCAATATGTGTCTGTGAAATGTCCAGAATAGGCAAATCTGTACACACAGAATGACTTCTGTTTGCCTACAGCTGGAGTGGGTGTGACTGTTAATGGGTACAGAGTTTATTTTTAGAGACATGAAATGTTCTAAAATTGATTGTGATGATGGGAGCACAACCTAGGGAATATATTAAAAATCATATGAAAAAAAATCATATGATATGTGCATTATATATCAATAAAGCATTCACACATATATATGTATGAACATATGTGTGTGCATGCACACATGTGTATGTGTGCACACACATGTATTCTCTACAGGAAAATCTTCAATGGTTTTGCTGCCCTAAAAACTAAAATATAGGGACGCCTGGGTGGCTCAGTTGGTTAAGCAGCTGCCTTCGGCTCAGGTCATGATCCCAGCGTCCTGGGATCGAGTCCCGCATTGGGCTCCTTGCTCAGCGGGGAGCCTGCTTCTCCCTCTGCCTCTGCCTGCCACTCTGTCTGCTTGTGCTCACTCTCTCTGACAAATAAATAAAATCTTAAAAAAAAAAAAACTAAAATATATTAAAAAATTTTTTTAATTGAAGGGAGACTTGGGGCCCTGTGGGACAATAACAGGATCTAAAAATCCTATCAGAGTCTCTGAAGAAGAGGAGAAAGCATAGGCCTGAAAAAGTACTAAAAGAAGTTATGGCTGAAAACTTCTCAAATCTGGTAAGAGATAAAAACCCTACAGATTCAAGAAGCTGAGTAAAACCCCAATGAGATAAATCCTAGGAAATCCAAACCCAGACCAAAGCTAGGTATCTGAAAACTAAAGACAATGAAAAAAAATCTTCAAAGCAGAAAGGAACAATACTTTGTCAATAAAGAAATAATTCAAAAGACAGTAAATGTCTTAGCAGATACCCTGGAGGCCAACAAAACTAACACAACACCATTTCTTTTTTTATTCTTTTCTTAAAGTCTTATTCTTTTTTTAAAAGAAGATTTTATTAATTCATTTGACAGACAGAGATCACAAGTAGGCGGAGAGGCAGGCAAAGAGAGAGGAGGAAGCAGGTTCCCTGCTGAGCAGAGAGCCCGACACCGGGCTCGATCCCAAGGACCCTGGGAACATGACCTGAGCCGAAGTCAGAGGCTCTAACCCACTGAGCCACCCAGGTGCCCCAAAGTCTTATTCTTAATAGCTAGTATAGGATCTAGCACATGCTGGCACTAAATTTATTTAAAAATATTTACTGATGATCACTATCTCAATTACAATGCCTCCTGTATTGTATTATAAATTGTGTCCTTACTTTTTCAATAGATTGTGACCTTCTCACTCTTAGTCAACTTTGTATTCCTTAGGCAATACAATTCCAAGTTTGTAACAAATACTCTATAATAGAATTGATGGATGGGGTGCTTGGGTGGCTCAGTGAGTTGAGCATTTGACTCTTGATTTCAGCTCAGGTCATGATCTTGGGGTCTTGAGATTGAGCCCCGCATGAGACTCCCTTCTGGGCTTGAATCCTGCTTGGGGTTCTCTCCCTCTCCCTTTGCCCCTCTGGCACCCCACTTCCCTCATGCTGCTTACAAGCACACACTCTTTCTCAAAAAAAAAAAAAAAAAGAATAGATGGATTGATGTTATACATAATAGTTTTTATGTTCCTTACCACATTTATCAAAAAACACGAGCCTCGGTTTTTTGCTTTTTTAGGACAGCAACATTTCAATGGCTTTGGGAAAGCCCCAGAATGTGCTTTTAAAAATGACAATATAGGGACGCCTGGGTTGCTCAGTTGGTTAAGCGGCTGCCTTCGGCTCAGGTCATGATCCCAGCGTCCTTGGATCGAGTCCCACATCGGGCTCCTTGCTCGGCAGGGAGCCTGCTTCTCCCTCTGCCTCTGCCTACCACTCTGTCTGCCTGTGTTCGTGCTCTCTCTCTAACAAAAAAATAAATAAAATCTTAAAAAAAATGACAATATATGCTGCAAGTGTGATTTAAATATATAGAAATATATCAATAATTTAGTTTATCTAATTCAGAAAGATTTCATTCTACAGAGAAATATAATTTGTAAAGAAGTATGCTCCAGATAGTTAAAACTCACATATAGCTAAAGTAATTTAACAATTGAACATCTTTCCCCGACAGACACTAATTCAAAACAATCTGTCTTTGTTTGTGGGATGTGATTGAAACCTCAGCAGCAAATAGAATTCACTGGTCCATTATATGAACACAAAGGCTGTTAGAATGTGCATGCCTGGTAAGTATTAAGCACTGAGATTCATGGGTCCAGTGGAACAGTGTTTTATAAACTCAATCAGTCTTTATTACAGAAGCAATAACAAATGCTTTCACAGAAATAGTCATCATACTCATCATATCACAAAGAGTTCATGTAATTCAAATCTGAATGGCCACATTTGAATGATCAAATATACTTTTATATAAAATAATAACAAAATTTTAATTTTGAAATCATTGCAAATGAGGGCTGATTCAGGAAGACTTATGGGAAATAATCATATTACATACCCATTTACAGATGAAGAAACCAAGGTACAGAAATGGTGAGTGACTTGTTCAAGATTACATTAGTAAAAAGTGGTTGGTCCGACCTAATGCCAAAGTGTTCTGGCTTTCAATCTGGGATTCTTCCCATTGTAGTATGCCATCTGCATCATTTTAAGACATGTGTTGGAGACCCAACATAATACGAATTGAAAAGTTTATAGAGGATATGTGGACTTCAAGTCTCACTTCATGTCTGTTGATCTGGAGTCCAATGACCAGCTAACTTGATGATGTTAGGTGCCAGAGTCAATGGGTTGTCCCCAGATTTGGGCTTCCCAGACATTTCTTCCTGACCTCATGGACTGAATCAGGCTGAATCATTGGTTGGCAATGACACAGCTCCCAGATGCTCAGAAGTGAGTGACGGGACTTTAAAGGAAGTGAATTGGTCTTGAAAAAAACTGTTTCCCCTGACTTTTTAGACCGGCTAAATTATAACCAGCCTCCCTAGGACATAAACTAATTTACTTGTACTTATGGGCACCAGTCATTGCACTAAGTGCTTTACACATTTCATCTCATTTTATCTCCACAAGAATTCAGTGAAACACATACCATTCCCACCATCTTATTTTACAGATGAGGAAACTGATTTAAGGGATGTTAAGTAACTTGCTCAAGATCAGGAAGTAGCAAGAGTTAAAAGAAAGAATTCAATCGAGAGAGTAAGACTCTGGAACTCAAGCTATTACTCTCCTGTCTTTGAACATGAAAACTGTTGAGGTTGTCCTGTGGTGATCTCCCACCCCTATGCCTCCATTCTTGGGCCCAGCAGTGAGGACTGCCACAAAGATTTTACATGATTTCAGACTATCAGGTTGCAAAACAAATAACAGAAGTAAAATATACATTTTAGGTTAACATAAGAACTTGCTAAGCTTTAATGTGATAATAGAATATCATTCAGCAATAAAAAGGAATGAACTATGTACACATGCAACAACACAAATGAATCTAAAAAGCACTGTGCTGGGACGCCTGGGTGGCTAGTCAGTTGGGCCACTGCCTTCAGCTCAGGTCATGATCCCAGGGTCCTGGGATCGAGTCCCGCACCGGGCTCCTTCCTTGGCAGGGAGCCTGCTTCTCTCTCCGACTCTGCCTGCCACTCTGCCTGCTTGTGCTCTCTTTCTCTCTCTCTCTCTGACAAGTAAATAAATAAATAAAATCTTTAATAAAAAGCATTGTGCTAAGGGAAAGAAACTAGATTCAAGAGACCCTATACTATAGGATTTTATTTATATGACATTCTGGAAAAGATAAAACTACAAGAACAAAAAAATACATTGGTGGTTTACTAGGGGCTCGGGATGGAGAGAGGGGTTAACTACAAAAGAGAACAAGGGGACCGCCTGGGTGGCTCAGTGGGTTAAGTCTCTGCCTTCAGCTCAGGTCATGAACCTCAGGGTCCTGGGATAGAGCCCCTAATTGGGCTCTCTGCTCAGCAGGGAGCCTGCTTCCCCCTCTCTTTCGGCCTGCCTCTCTGCCTACTTGTGGTCTCTCTGTCAAATAAATAAATAAAAATCTTTAAAAAAAAAAGAGAGAGAACAAGGGAACTTTGGGAGGTGATGAAAATATTCTGTATATAATTTTCGAACTTCTTATGATGTGTACCTAAAAAGGTGAATTTTCTGTGTGTATGAGTCAGTAAATCAGACTTTTAAAAAGTAAAAATAAGTATGGTCTCTAAAGCAGTGTTTTTCAAATCTCCATTAGCAAGATACAACCCATCAGCGAGATGTGAATTCCATTTAGAGAGTTGTGATTGGCATTTTAAAAAGTGAAATAGAATAGGAGCACCTGGGTGGCTTAGCTGGTTAAGTATCTGACTCTTGATCTCAGCTCAGGTCTTGATCCCAGGGTCATGAGCTCAAGCCCCATCTTGGGCTCCACATTGGTCATGGAACTTACTTAAAAAATAAAGAAAAGGTGAAATAGAATAGGAAATATCAGAGTCATTGCACACAGTGAAAGGAATATTGTTAAGGAAGCATTTGCTTCTGTTTCATGCATATGTATGTGAAATAATGAAATATCAGGAAAATGGAAACCATGGTCAGTGTGTTTTTTAATAGAAGGAATTTAACTGGAAACTGGTTACACAAATAATGAAAAAGATGAGAAACCAAACAGGGGAAGACGAGACAACCCAGAGATCAACAATGGCAGAAACCACTAATCCCTTTCAACTGGAGGAAAATAGGGATGTGGCAGTGTTGGTGGGTCCCAGAGCCAGGGTCATCCAGCAGAAGCTAAAATTTTAAGAGGACATTTTGGCTGGAGCTCGAGCCGGAGGGAAGACCCAGCCACTGTCGAAGATGCACTCGAGGCAGAGAAAGATGGAGGGGATCGTCCTCACTTTTCCCCTCACCCACCAGTGTCAGAGCTGCACATAAGTGGCACCCAGCCAGAAGTCAATTACCATAACATGGGAGCCTTGGAAATACAGCCTCTTGGGATCAGGATCCTTGAAATATGGCAGAAGAAGAGAAGAACAAAGAATGGATTTGACAGCAGATAGTCCCAGGGCTGCCACAGCTGTGAAGTAAAATGATTTCTGATACAAGGTCAGATTTCAAAATGTTTAAAAGCCATTGTTCTAGAGGACAAAGCTATTTCTGTGTTGTTGTCTCTATATACAGGAAGAATAAAATCACACTTTGACTGTTACAGGATGCCACATTTTGCCTTTTTGTATGTGCTTAAAAAGGCAGTTTGAACTAAAGAAGTTGGATTGGGAGACTAACACACTTCTCTCCTTAGTGTTGGAGTTAGCCATATCAAGATCTCTTAGTAGCAAAGGGAAAACTCCTGGAAGATGTAGATGGAATTTAGGCTAGGGAAAACAGAGCAGGAAGGAAGTATACAAGTGGCAAATGTATGAGCAAAGAAATGAAATGCTTTTCTCAATGGCGTAGAAGGAAAATTATAGCAGTTAAAAATTGGTATGCACGGGACGCCTGGGTGGCTCAGTTGGTTAAGCAGCTGCCTTCGGCTCAGGTCATGATCCCAGTGTCCTGGGATCGAGTCCCACATCAGGCTCCTTGCTCGGCAGTGAGCCTGCTTCTCCCTCTGCCTCTGCCTGCCACTCTGTCTACCTATGCTCGCTCCTGTGCTCTCTCTCTATCTGACAAATAAATAAATAAAATCTTAAAAAAAAAATATTTAAAAAAAAAATTGGTATGCTGGGTATCAAATCACTTCTGTCAGCACATATTAGTGAAATGGATCCTGAAAACTGCCCAGATCCACAAGGAATAGCTGCCATAATCCAGCAACACCACTTGTTCCCCACTCTAGTGACTATTTACTTCTTCCCATTCCAAAGCTTTGACCTTGAATTATTTGGGATTTCTGATCTCAGGAAATCGTTCCCAAGCCTCCCTTGTTAAGTCAAGCCTAATGCTTGATTCCTTGTGTTTAAAAACACTCAGTGCTGCTCTCTCCTCCTGCCTTCTGAGATGCCAAAAGGAAAGAAGACAAAGGGGAGGAAGGCAGCCTGGGCTCCTGCTGGAGGAGAAGCAGGAGGCCAAGAAGGTGGTCAAGGAGAAGGTGGAGAAAAGGAAGAATTTTGGCATCAGACAGTACATCCAGCTCAAAAGGGACCTCACTCGCTTTGTCAAATCGCTACCTCTGGCTCCAGTGGCAAAGGGCTATTCTCTGTAAATGTCTCGAAGTGCCTCATGTGATTAACCAGTTCGCCCAGGCCTTGGACGGGCCAACAGCTACTCAACTGCTTACACTTGTCCACAGATACAGAGCAGACACAAAGTAATAGAGGAAGCAGGAATAGTTGGCGGGGGCTGAGAAGAAAGCTACTGGCGAAGCAGATATCCCCACGAAGAGTCTGCCTGTCCTTCAAGCTGGGGTTAATATGTCACTACCTTGGTGGAAAACAAGAAGGCTCAGCTGGTAGTGATTGTCCATGATGTGGATCCCTTTAAACTGGTTGTCTTCTTGCCTGTCCTGTGTTGTAAGATGGGGGTTCCCTACTGCATTATGAAGGGAAGGCCAGGCTGGAGTGTTTGGTCCCCAGGAAGACATGCACCATTCTGGCTTTCCCACAGGTTAACTATGAAGACAAAGGAGCTCTGTCTAAGCTAGTAGAAGCTATCAGGACCAATTACAAAAACAGATAGGATGAGATCTGCCATCCCTGAGGAGGCAAGATCCTGGGTCCTAAATTGGTGGCTCGCATTGCCATGCTGGAAAAGGTAAAAAGACTAAAGAATTGGCTACCAAACTGGGCTAAGTGTACGCTGTTGAATTTCCTGTATGTAAAAGTGATAAAAAGTTCTCTTCCACAAAAAAATAAAAAAATAATATAAAAACATGCAGTGCTTACTTTTGGACATCTCCATCTACACCAGTCATGCAGGAGGAATGTTCTTCAATCTGTTTCTCTCCTGTCTACTCAACTTCTGTTATTTTAAAATATGGTTTGGGGAATATTGTTTTAAATTCAACTGTATCGTTATAAAGAGTTCTTTTTAAAGGCAGTGAGTTTTGGGTGGATGGATGGATGGATGGGTGGGTGGGTGGATGGATGGATGGATGGATGGATGGATGGATGGATGCAAAGTGAGTAAGTCTTCCTTCTAAGTCCCGTCAGCCAACCTCACAGGGTCTCCTCCAGTGAGTTTCCTGGTTGTGACTCGACTTCAGGCCATCAGCGCTCCTCTGTGTTGCCATCTAGCGGTAGCATGATCTCCGTGTGAGAAAGGTACTTGTTGAAAAACAAGGTTGGCTGCAAAATGAAAGTGAATGTTACAGTTCTTTTTCTGGTTCCAGCTGCTTATGGCTCCTCGTTTGGCTATCTTTTTTTTTTTTTTTTTTTAAGATTTTATTTATTTATTTATTTGAGAGAGAGAGAGCGCGCACAAGCTCAGGCAGACAGAGTGGCAGGCAGAGGCAGAGGCAGAAGCAGAGGTAGAAGCAGGCTCCCCGCTGAGCAAGGAGACCGATGCGGGACTCGACGCTGGGATCATGACCTCAGCCAAAGGCAGCTGCTTAACCAACTGAGCCACCCAGGCGTCCCTGGCTATCTTTAATAGTAATAGCACTTCACCTTGATGCTTAACACATATACAAAGAACACTCACAGGATTATATAAATCGATGTCACCGGCTCTGGCATCCTACGGTGCAATAGGTCCTTCTCAGTACAATAAATGCCACAGGTCTCGGCGTGTTTTGACACGCAGTCAATAGGCTCGTGATTTCTAAAAGTGTGACAACCAGCTGTTTTTAGGGGAAAGTATAATAATCATTTTATTGCTTCCAAGCTTCAGTTTTAATTTGATGACACTTAAAAAACACACACACACACTTTTCCCCCTCTATATAAACAGTGACATCTTAATTGTAACAAAACCCACATTTATCCAAGAATATAATAATATAAAAATAAAATGGCTGAAAAGTTTAGGAAACCAGATGTGTAAAATAAGGACTCTACACCTGGGCATCCTGCCCCCTAGCCAAGTTGACACATAAAATCAACCATCACATGAGTCATGGTGTAAGCCTCTTTTTATCCATTGTACTGGGATGTCATGGACTCTTCATCTGTAGACTCATGTGCTTCAATTCTGAGACACTGTATTGATTTTTTGTTTTGAACCCTCTATTCTACATTTTCTTCTCTATTTCTGGATACCTATTATTTGGATTTTAGAACTTCTGGCTGGACTGCCAAAGTTTCTATCCACTTTTACCATTTTTTCATCTGCCTGTCTTTTACCTTGTTTACTGGAAAACTTCCTTAATTTTTTCTTTCAACCCTTTTGTTGAGTTTTTAGTCTCATTATCATGTTTTTAGTTTTAAGAAATTTTCTTTTTCCTTTGGGGGATCTCTGCAGTCTTCTAAAATAGTATCCTATTCTTGTTTCATTGGCGATATCTTTTCTTATCTCAGGCTATTAACGACAGCATTCCTTTCAAAAAGGGTTCTTTTCTCTCGCATTGTCCATTTCCTCTGAGTTGCTTTTTTTTCTGCTTATTTCTTTGGTTTCTCTCTTCCATATTGGAGACTTCCTTCGGATGTCTGGTTGTTTTCATTTCCTCAAGAGTAAGGAACTAAAAATCTGCTTGCTGGGCCTGAGCAGGGAGGGGAAAGGGAACACTTCACAATGCAGTAGTTGGGAATATCTACTGTCAGTCTCTTTAGTCCTGGTTTAGTGGGCTGGTCAAATTCCTTGAACACTTTTCTGGTCTCCTTTCATACAAATAAGGCTGCCGGTTGCTGATTGGGAGAAGAGGCCAAGGTGTCTCAGGACCTGTTTTCAGTACTATGTGCCCCATTCACAGTTACACCTGGTGGCATCTGTGCTCATCTCTCTCGACGATAAACCCCCATTCTCACAAGAGCTCCCCGATGGCCCACTTACGGAATAGGGAGGAGACCCAGGGTCCAATTACTTAAAAGATTCTCAGCCAGCTGTCCTATTTCCAGCTCTTTTCTATTTCCACTTCCCAGCCTCCACAGGTGCCAGAGGCGGCCACTACCGGGCCCCACCGGAGATCCTGCAGGGTAAATTAGAATGAATGTCAGCTTTCTGGGCTGCTGCCTTATGATTCTGTTTTGGGGCGTTTGCTAAGCCATGTATCACCCCATCTGTTTTGTAGCTTCAAAATCTTGCTTCTATCATCTCCTTTCTCTCTTCTCTCCATCCTGGTGAGTTTCTGCTTTCCTGACACCCCCTTCATTGTTGTTTTAGTAGGGCGGTGAGAAAGAGTAAAAGTAGATGGCTGCCTGTAACTACTATCTTTACCCAGAAGGCCTTGAGTGGGATCTTTAAAAATAATATCTGTTGATGAAGTTTCTATTCATTTGAAAATTCTTTAAATATTTTTAAAGTAAGTAAGTTCAGATTTTTTTTTTTGTAGTCAAACATAATTAACTTTGTGTAGATGATTTCTTCCCTTGTTTCTAAACTTAAGAACTCTTTGTCCTATGTTAAGATTCGGTAAATATTTACTTGGTCTGTCTGAAGTAACCATGGGGATTTGGGCACCAGCTTCCCATCTTCTAGTGGTGATTTTGTCCTATCCCTCCTTCTGGAGTGTTCCCAGGGCCTTTGAGAATCCCCATGATGCCCTCTGTTCACTAACATTCTCAGCCAAGACCCTTTCCTTCCTTTTGTGTTGGCTCCCTATGCTTCAAGCTTCTCCAGTCCCTTCCATCATATCAAAATGTACTTGTCCAGGGTCTTCTTTCATTATACTCTGCTCTTTCTTAGCTAACTAAAGGCACCAAGAACTGTTTAGAGGAATTTTACATTCATTATTGAAGCAAAAGTTTTGGGCAATAGGGCCTCTTATTGCCATTTAGGGTTACCTTTTTTCTCCCATCCACGCCCACAGAATGCAGTGTCGATTTGGCATTTTTAACACTGCAGCTAAAGATTATAAAAATAAAGCCATCTATGATTGTGAAAAGCTCTTTGGGAGCTCCGTTATAAACTATAGCACTCAGGCCGAGAAAGACAAGCTTTTAAGCAGTGTATTTAGATGTGTTGGCGTGTTTTTAGACACATACTTGAGCCCATTCTCCACTTCACCTCTGTGTTTTCAATTCAAAGAAGGATTTTTATTCTTCATGGAAACAAATGATATAAAAAATCACAAGGCATTTTCTCTGATTATTTCCATCTAAGGTTATATAAACACACAGTATTTATGATTTCATACACATTTTTTATCCTTACTGGGCTACGTTGGTTTCCAGGAATGAATAGCAGAGTATTCTAGATCTCCTCCAGGGATTCAGCATTACCCCCTCCTGTAGCCCAGAATGCTCAGCTCCCCCACCTCTGACCCCAAGTTGATCAGATCCCCTAGTTCCACACACAAATACACACGTTAAAGGACGATGGTGTGCAATGCATGTGACATCAGAATAAGACGACAATGACTCTCTCTTCCAAAAGCTCATGTTCTAGAAAAGAGAGACATATAATATGCAATAAAAACGTAAGCAAAAATTTTAATTTTTTTCCCAAGTAAACTCCATGACCAACATGGGACTTGAACTCACAACCCTGAGATCAAGATCAGATGCTCCACTGACTGAGCCAACCAGGCGCCCCAAGAAAAAAACATTTTTAAAATCCATTCCTGAATCTTCCTTTTTATACTTCCAGACAAAGAATGGAAATTTTGGACTCTTTGCTTCCTTGCCGCTGCCCAACCATCAAAAAAACAAAAACAAAAACAAAAAACAAAAAACCCAGCAACCCTGAATCTTCTCACACCCCATCTTCTCCTCTCACTCAGTAAATGGCAGAGGAAGAGGGAGAGGGAGAGAGAATTCCAGGCAGACTCCCCGCTGAGCAGGAGCCGGAGGCGGAGCTTGATTTCACACACCCTGAGATCATGACCTGAGCCCAAATCACCAGTCTGACGCTTACCTGACCGAGTCACCCAGGCACATCTGTTACACTGATTTAAGCACCTTCATTTCTTTCTTGGACTGCTACAAATACTCCCCAAATGGTCTCTGCTTTCCTTTCTTCCATTTTTGCTTCATGACAATCTACTCTTCACACAGCAGACAGACGCTCCCTTAAAAGTGCACGTCAGCTTCTGTTTCAACCATATGGAGTAACTGGGTCTGAAGAAAACTGGCCTGCCTTCACACATTAGACAACCGGCAGCTCAGGCCTGTGGCCTCTGACAGGAAGGAAACAATCCAATGAGCCCTGAGATTGTCCCAGGTCTCCTTAGGCAGTTTCCAGGTGTGGTGGAGATGGCAGGAATCCAGACAGACCCCAGGAGTCTTACTGGACTGGACAGACAGGAATGACAGCTGGGAAAGGCCAAGGCAGCTAGAATTCATGCAGCACCATTTCATTTAAAAAAAGATTTTACTTTCCACTTCAAATTACCTTGGCTACTATGTCGCAAATCAACTGACCCTGCCCGCCTGGGTCTATTTCTTAGCTTTCAGTTTCAGTTCCCTTTATCTATTTATCAATCATTACATCATTACCACAGAGTCTGAATTAGAACAGCTTTAAACAGTCTTGTGATGAGGTAGCGTGTAGCTTCCAGCTTTCTTCTTTTTCAAGGCTGTTAGTGTAGGTCTTTTATATTTCCAGAAAATTTCTAGAATCAGCTTGTCGATTCCTAGAAAAAAAAGCCAATTCAGGTATTTACTAGAATTGTGTTGAATTCAAAGATCACTTTTGGAAGACTATTAATCTAATTATACTGTATTTTCTAATGTGTGATCATGATATAACCTTCCACTTATTTAGATTTTCTCTTTTTTTTAATAAGATTTTTAAAAATTTATTTGTCAGAAAGAGAGAAAGCAAGCATAAGCGGGGGGAGTGGCAGAGGGAGAGGGAGAAGCAGGCTCCTGGCTGAGCAAGGAGCCCCACACCAGGGCTTGATCTCAGGACCCTAGGATCATGACCTCAGCCAAAGGCAGATGTTTAATCCACTGAACCACCCAGGTGTCCCTAGATTTTCTTTAATTAATCTCTTATCAATGTTTGTATTTATCACTGTAGAAGTCTTACACAATTTTTGTAAATTTAATTTTAAGTAGTTCATTTTTCATACTATTATAAATGGTATCTTAAATTTTCATTTTCTAATTATTTGCTGGTAAATAGAAATATGATTGATTTTTTATATTAAGCTTATATTCTATGCCCTTGTTAAATTCACATATTAAATTTTCTAGTTCTTTGTACATTCATTTTGATGTTTCCGTATAAACCATCATATCATTTGTAAATAAACAGTTTTACTTCCTCCTTTATTCCATTGTGGCCAGGAAACATACTCTGTAAAATTTTAATTTTTTTGACATTTCATGAGACTTGTTTTATGGTTTAGCATGTGCCCATATTCAAAACTTTTCCAGATGCACTTTAAAAATGTTTTTCAAAAAAAAAAATGTTTTTCCAATGGGGCGCCTGGGTGGTGTGGTCAGTTAGCCTTCTGACTCTTGGTTTTGGCTCAGGTTGTGATCTCAGGGTCATGGGATGAGTCCCACATTGGGCTCCCTCATCTGTCTCCACACTCGGCATGGAGTCTGATTAACTTTCTCACTCTTTCTCTGCCCCTCTCTGCTGCATGCCTTCTCTCTCAAATAAATAAATAAATCCTTAAAAATGTTTTTCCATGTCTTCTGGCATCTATTGTTTCTTGTGAAATATCATTTCCATGATGAAATACCATCATACATCATTGCTCCTCTACACAAAATGTTTTTCTTTTTGGTATGTCTTTTAGTTTTTGGTAGTTGGACTATGATGTACTTAGTTGTGACTTTCTTGTATTTTTCTATTTATCTTGCCTGGAATGTGTTGAGCTTCTTGAGTAGGTAAGTAAGTTATTTCCACAAATTTGTGGAAATTTCAACTGTTTTTCTTTAGCTCTTTTTTTTGGTCCCATTCTTTTTCTTTTCTCATTCTGAGACTCAATTTGCCCTTGTATCAGATCACTTCAAATGTCCCATTATTTGTTTATTATTTGTAATGTTCATGATTTGTAATCTTATTTCCCTCCCTTTTCCAGGATGTATAATTTCTAATGATCTTTTCTCAAATTCATGACTGCAGTGGTCATGAGAATATCCTCCCAGGCCACCAGCTACCAGGAGCATACTTGAGTGAGGACCTGAGCTATTATATTGTGAAATATTGTAAAATTCATTCCTGTTTGTGCTTAGGCTACACCTTCTCATGGGTTGCTGCTGTATAAACACTGAGGAACCCTCTGAGGGCTCCCATTGTTTTGAGGACTCCCCCCTGGGCTTCCTGAACTTTCCTTAGACTATATGACATCTAAAGTTCCTTCCCTCTCTCTTTCACTCCAGGTCAGACTTGTAATGTGATAGGACAGCTATCACACCTCCCCGAGTCCCCTTCCCATTTTCTATATGAAGCATTTTCCCCGAACCCATTCTTAATGTCTGCTTTGAGGGGGCACCTGGAGTAACACAGGTGAAATCAGGAGTGGTCTGAGAAAGCACGAGATAAGATGAGGATTTAAGACTGGCTTGCCTGCCACCTGGCAGCAAATAGAATGTGACCCTTGGCAGGTGGAACAAGGAAAGTCTCTAGCAGAAGGCAGCAGCTCAGATCCTGAGAGCTTTAGTGGTGGTGAACCAGGAAAATCCATCAATGGAGAGCAATGTAATACGGTAATACAGACATACATGCACACTGTATTCTGGGACCTACTGCTGCATCTGCAACAAGGGTACACTTGTCAGGAATGCGTGGCAGGGAAAAAATGCAAACCTGCTCCTGGGAAACACGACACTTCCAATGGCTGACTTTGGCTCAAGGATTCTCCACTGTCCTTTCCAAGCCTCCATTAGACTGCACAGACTGTCCATCCAGAACATCTTCCTTTGGTCTCTCCTTCACTTGAAATCACACTTGAATCCAGGCTGATGGCTCTCTGGCCTTCTCTAGCAACCGTCCCCATTTTCTCTCCCAAGTGTTTCCTATGACACAACCCTTACCTGTTTAATGTCTTCTTGGCCACTTCTCAAAAGAGCCAGGTCAACACACTGACCCTTCTTCTGCTACATCCCATAGCTGTTAAGCCCAACCAGTGAGTGTTTTTATTTCAGAAATTATACTTTCCATGGGGTACTTGGCTGACTCAGTTGGAAGAGCATGCGACCCTTGATCTTAGGGTCATGAGTTTGAGCCCTGCCTGGGGTACAGAGATCACTTAAATAAATAATTAAATAAAAATTTAAAAAGAAAAAGAAATTATACTTTCCAATTGTTGAATATATGTTTGGCTCTTTTTCATAGTTTCCATGTCTCTGTTGACATTCCTTATCTATTAGTCAGTCATTGTCCCAGTACTTTTCATCAATTTCCTAACGGAAAAAAGAGCCCAATTTATTATCTAGACAAACAGACTTTTGATCTAAAATATAATTGGGAAGGGACAAATCTGTCAGATGTTTTTGATTTTTTAAAAGGTTTTTATTTATTTTTTGATAGACAGTGAGAGAGGGAACACAAGCAGGGGAAGTGAGAGAGAGAGAGAGCAGCAGCCTTCCTGCTGAGCAGGGAGCCCAATGTAGGGCTTGATCCCAGAATCCCAGGATCACGACCTGAGCGGAAGGCGACACTTAACACCTGGGCCACCCCAGTGCCCCAAGATGTTTTTGATTTTGAACTTCAAGATTTTAATCTAGCAATTCCACTTCTGAGTATATATCTGAAGGAAATAAAATCACTATTTTGATAAGATACATGCATCCCCATGTTCACTGGAACACTACTTACAATAGCCAAGACTTGGGAACCACCCATCAGTGGATGAATGGATAAAGAAAGTAGTGTATATATATGTAATGCATACACACACACACACACACACACACCTATATCTATATATGATGGACTATTATTCAGCCATTAAAATAAGAAAAGGAAATCCTGCTTTTTACAATTACATAGCTGAAGCTTGGGGGCATTATGCTACAAGTGAAATAAGTCAGTCAGAGAAAGATAAATGTATCATCTCATTTATATGTGGAATCTTAAAAAAACAAAAACAAAAACAACCAAAGTCATGGAAACAAAAATCCTATTGGTGGTTGCCAAAGGTAGGGGTTGGGGTGGAAAAAATAGGTGAAGGTGATCAGAAGGTACAAATTTCCAATTACAAGATAAACAAATTCTGAAAATATAATGTACAGCATGGTGACTGTAGTTAGCAATACTGTATTGTATACTTGAAAGTTGCTAAGAGTAGATCTTAAAAGTTCTCATCATAAGAAAAAAAGCAGGGGCGCCTGGGTGGCTCAGTGAGTTAAAGCCTCTGCTTTCGGCTCAGGTCATGATCCTAGGATCCTGGGATCAAGTCCCGCATCAGGCTCTCTGCTCAGCAGGGAGCCTGCTTCCTCCTCTCTCTCTGCCTGCCTCTCTGCCTACTTGTGATCTCCATCTGTCAAATAAATAAATAAATAAACCTTTAAAAAAAAGAAAAAAAGCATTGTAACTATGTGAGGGGATAGTGTTAACTAATCTTATTGTATTAATAATTTTAATGACTAAAGTATGAGTTTCTAGAGGAAACGATTTCCCATGTGATTCTGAGAGGGCTGTCTAATCATGTAGGCCTTTGTCTTTACTACTATTGGGATGTGCCATAATTCAGAATATATCAGAATGTATCCTCCCTCTAGACACCATAACTGGTTCAAGTGATAGGCACATGATTGAAGTCAAGCCAATTAGAACTCTTTGGGGAAGGTCAGTATGAGAAAATGGAGGGAAAGAAGGTTTTGTTCGTTACTCTGTTGTCATTAGTTTTATATTCAAGTTAGTTCTAGAATCATTTCTTTTGTCTGTGCATGAAAATGAAGTCAATACAGAATAAACTACCTTAAGACATAAAGAGAGGCTAGGGACACCTGGGTGGTTCAGTCTGTTAAGCATCTGCCTTTGGCTCAGGTCATAATCCCAGGGTCCTGGGACCAAGTCCCCCATCAGGCTCCTTGCTAGGCAGGGAGCCTGCCTCTGCCTCTGCCTGCTGCTCCCTCTGCTTGTGCTTTGTCTCTCTCTCTCAAATAAATAAATAAAATCTTGAAAGAAAAAAAAAAGAGAGAGCCCACTGAAGACATGGCATTTGGATCCAACCGTGCCTACAGCCAGTCCACCCCCAGAGACATCAGGTTACGTGGTAATGAAATCTTTTTCTTATATTAGTTTAGGTGAAGTTCTTATTTGTTGCTGAAAGAATCCTGGTTAAATAATTAATAAGTATAACAATAAATATAATATGTATTCATTTGGTACTACAGTAGTATTTGTATAGCTAGACCATAAAATACAATCTCTAAAATACTGATCCTTTCTATGAATTACATTTCGATCTTGAAGAAATTGTATCTTTTCTTTCTAATATATTTTAGACAAATCCAACTCTAAATCATTTTTTTCCACTAAACATTAATGATGTCTTTTCCATCCATGTTCCCGTTTTATACATGCTCCTGGATACCCTTCCTGGGTAATCTTATTCACGGCCATTGTTTCAGCAACCACCTCTATGCTGATAAACCTAATTTCACATATCTTGTTTAATCCTCTCCTCAAAGCATTAAGAACCAGATACTCAACTGCCTTTTGGCATGGATGCTATTTCCCATGCACCTCAAAGTTAACTTATCAAAATGAAATCAATCATCTTTCTCACTAACCATGCTTTTTCTTATAATTTAAAATTATTAACTAGGGGCACCCAGATAGCTCAGTCAGTTAAGAGTTTGCTTTTAGCTCAGGTCGTGATCCCAGGGTCCTGGGATTGAGTCCTGCTTTAGGCTCCCAGCTCAGTGGGGACTCAGTGCTTCTCTCTCTCCTCCTCCCCCTGCTCGTGCTCACTCTCTCTCTCTCTCAAATAAGCAAATAAATAAAACCTTTAATAAATAAATTAAAATATTAATTAATGAACATAGAATCTACATGACCTTGGAAAGGAGATGATATCATTGACTCTTGTCCCTTCACCTTTTATATACAATCAAGCCAGCAAGTCCATTATTGATTTGGTCTCACAATTATTTATTAAATCCATCTTCTCTTTGCTACTACCATCATCTACTATAGTAACATCTAATTTTAGTCTTAGCCCTTCCTCCCTAGACATCTTCCACTTATGTCACAGCTCCATATGAACTGAAAGGCTGTCTTTAAGGTGGCTTCCCATTATGCAGAAATTACAAACTCTTCTTGTAATTTTGCCTCCCTCTCCCACTTCCCTTCCAGATGCTCAGTGTCCCCTGCTTTACACTGGAGCCATTGAGCTTGTCCCATGATATTATTCTGTAACTTGATTTTCTACCTCGACTCATATTGCTGTCTTTTGAGCTCTTCCCATGATGTTGTCACTGTGACTTTCCTCCTTTCTTTATGTATCAGTCCAGGCAGGAGCTACTACAGATGGCCTGAATCTCTGAAACCACATTAGAGACTCAGGTTCTCAGAATTATGCACCTATTCTTGATGATGATAATGATGATGATTGCCTCAGTAACCTTTTTTATTTGTCTCCTCATTCATGCTTATGCTGCATTCAATATCTTGTAGGCAGGGTAAAATGATGAAAATATAGGCACACCTTGGAGATATTGTCCCTTTGGTCCCAAACTAACACAATAAAGCAGAAAATCATGATAAAGTGAGTCAAATGAAATATTTGGTTTCCCAGCACATGAAAGTTGTGTTTACATTATGCTTTATATATATACAAATATACAAAGTCTATTCAGTATGTGATAGTATTATGTCTAAAAAAATGTACAAAGCTTAATTAAACAATACTTTGTTGCTAAAAAGTATTAACCATCATCTGATCTTTCAGGGAGTCATACTTTTCCTGCTATGGAGGGTCTTGCCTCCATGTTGATGGCTCCTGATTGATCAGGGTGGGGATTGTTGAAGGCTGGGTGGCTGTGGCAAAATCTTAACATGACAATGAAGTTTGCCCCATGGAGTGATTTTTCACGAGTGAATCCCTTCATGAGTGATTTCTCTGTGACCTGTGATGCTCTTTGCTAGCACTTTGTCCACAGTAGAACTTCTTTCAAAATTGGAGTCGGTCTCTTCAAAACCTGCTGCTACTTGATCCATTCAGTTTATGGGATATTCTAAATCCTTTCTTGTCATTTCAGCAGTCTTCACGGAATCTTCACCAGGAGCAGATTCCTTCTCAAGAAATTACTCATGTTCACCCATAAGAAACACCTTCTCACCTTGTGAATATTCTATCCTGGGCTTGCAGCAATTCAGTCCACTTTCAGGCTCCACTTCTAATGCTGCTTCTCTTGCTGTTTCCATCACCCCTACTGTGACTTCCTCCACTGAAGTCTTGCACACCTGAAAGTCATCTATGAGAGTTGGAATCAACCTCTTCCAAACTCCTGGTAATGGTGATATTTTGACCTCTCCCATGAATCATCAATGTTCTTAATGGCATCTAGGATGGTGAATCCTTTCCAGAAGGTTTTCATCTGACTTTGCCCAGATCTATCAGAGGAATCACCATCTAGGGCAGCTATAGCCTTGGGAAATTAATTTCTTCAATAATAAGATTGAAAGTCAATATTACTCCTTGATACATGGGCGGCAGAATGGATGTTGAGTTAGCAGGCATGACAACCACATTCATCTCATTGTGCATCTCCATCAGAGCTCTTGGGTGACCAGGTGCATTGTCAGTCAGCAGTAATATTTTGAAAGGAATCTTCTCTTCTCAGCAGTAGGTCTAAACAGTGACCTTAAAATACCCGGTCAACCAAGTCATAACCAGATGTGCTGTCATCCAGGCTTTGTTGTTCATTTCTAGAACACAGACAGGAGATTTAGCATCGCTCTTCAGGGCCTAGAATTGTCAGAATGGCAAAGGAGCTTTGGCTTCAATTTAAAGTCCCCAGCTGCAGTAGCCCCTAACAAGACAGTCAGCCTGTCCTTTGAAGCTTTGAAGCCAGGCATTGACTTCTCCTCTCCAACTGTGAGAGGCCAAGATGGCATCTTCTTTCAATAGAAGGTTGTTTCTTCTACATTGAAGATCTGCTGTTCAGTGTAGCTGCCTTTAGCAATGACCTTAGTTAGATCTTCTGGGTCACTTGGGGCAGCTTCTCCATCAGCACTTGCTGCTTCACTTTGCACGTTGATGTCATGAGGCGGTTTCTTGCCTTAAACCTCATGATCCACCCTCTGCCAGCTTCAGACTTCTCTCCTGCAGCTTCCTCAACCTCTCTCAGCTTTCCCAGAATACCAAAGAGTCAGGGCCTTGCCCTGGATTAGGCTTTGGCTTAAAGGAATGTTGTGGTTCATCTGATCTTCTATGCAGACCACTCAAACTTTCTCCATCTCAGTAATCGGGCTATTTTGCTTTCTTTTTTTCTTTCTTTTTTTTTTTTTTTTTAAGATTTTTATTTATTTATTTAACAGAGAGCGAGATCACAAGCAGGCAGAGAGGCAGGCAGAGAGAAAGGAGGAAGCAGGCTCCCCACTGAGCAGAGAGCCCAATGCGGGGCTCGATCCCATGACCCTGAGATCATGACCTGAGCCGAAGGCAGAGGCCTCAACCACTGAGCCACCCAGGCACCCTATTTTGCTTTCTTATCACTGGCATGATCACCGGTTCATGATTTTAACTCCTTCAAGAACTTTTCCTCTGCATTCACAGCATGGCTTACTATTTAGCAGACGAGGCCTAGCTTGCAGCCTAGAATGGCTTTTAACATGCCTTCTTCACTAAGCTTATTTATCTCTAGCTTTTGACTTAAAGTGTGAGACATGTGCCTCTTCCTTTCACTTGAACACTTCCAGGCCATTGTAGATTAGTAATTGGCTTAATTTCAATATTGTTGAATTTGTTGAATTGTCGGGGACTGCGGAAGCCCGAGGGGAGGGAGAGAGACAGGAAATGACAGGCAGGTTAAGTGGTCAGAGCACCCACAACGAATGTCAATTAACGTTCTATGTCTCACATAGGCAGTTCGTGATGCCCTAAAACAATTACGACGGCAACATCAAAGATCACTGACTACAGATCGTCATAACAAATATAAAGATAATGAAAAACCTTGAAGTATTATGAGAGTTACCCAAATATGACACAGAGATAGAAAGTAAGCAAATACTGTTGGAAACATGGCGCTCAGAGACGTGTTGACGAAGAGTTCCCGCAGTAGTCAGTTGCAGATTCTCCTATTGAACACTAGATGGCGCGCTGATCTTTTGTTTGAAAAAATGAACACCTGCTTCTACCTCGAAATCCTGGTTTTAAAAAATTATCCTTTGCCTGGTTGAATTTTAGGGTTTAAAAAACAAGCTCTCTGTCAGCCTAAAGTTTTCCTTTTAACAACTTTTTAGACTTATGAAGATTCAACAATGGTTAAATGTCAAAACAAAAGCTATTCAAATTTATTTTTAAAAATCTGCTAAGCAATTTCTTATGAGTTAGCTTATGGCAGCCCACCAGCTGGTATTTGCTGATTATCAGAAGAAATTTATTAATTTTTAAAAGTATGTAATTAGGGGCGCCTGGGTGGTTCAGTGGGTTACAGCCTCTGCCTTCGGCTCAGGTCATGATCCCAGGGTCCTGGGATTGAGCCCCGAATGGGGCTCTCTGCTCAGCAGGGAGCCTGCTTCCCCCTCTCTCTCTGCCTGTCTCTCTGCCTACTTGTGATCTCTGTCTGTCAAATAAATAAAATCTTTAAAAAATATATAAATAAATAAAAGTATGTATTTAATTTTATCTTTGAAAACATGGAACTTGGGAAAAGGGCTGAAAATTGTCACTACATTTTTTTCTAACCTTCACAAAATATAAACTCACCTTTTGCAATAGGAATAGTAAATATTTTATGATTAACTATGATTATGCACAGAAACTTCAAAGTATTCAATAACTTAAAAGCGGTCTGAAATATACCAAAACAATACTATATCAAGGGGAAAACATTTAGGGGCCCCTGATTTGATTGTTTTTTAAAAAAGTATTTTCTTAATATTTCTTAATACAGAGGAAGACTCACATTATATTAACTTTTTAAAAAGTGGGGCACCTGGTTGGCTCAGTGGGTTGGGCTTCTGTCTTCGGCTCAGGTCATGATCTCAGGGTCCTAGAATCGAGCCCCGCATTGGGCTCTCTGCTCAGCGGGGAGCCTGCTTCCCCCCCTCTCTCTGCCTGCCTCTCTGCCTACCTGTGATCTCTGTCGGTCAAATAAATAAATAAAATTTTTTTTTAAAAAAAGTACTTCATTTATTTCTTTTGAGAGAGAGAAAGCACAGAAAGAGGGAGAGAGCCTGGGTGGGGGAGGGGCAGAGGGAGAGGACAAGCGGACTCCTCACTGAGTGGTGAGCCTGATGCGGGAATCAGGGCTTGATCCCAGGACCCTGAGATCATGAGCTGACCCAAAGACAGATGCTTAACCAACTAAGTCACCCAGGCACCCCTATATTAACTTTTATTTCCTTCTCAAACAAGTCTCCCAGTTTACCAGCTTTGTAAATGGTCTCATCTAATTATTCTAACCTAAAATTTGGTGGTCATTCTTGATTTTTTTCCTTTTCTCCTCTCTTCTAAATGCAAATCATTAACAAAGCCTATTCGTTCTGCCACCAAAATATATCTCTAATCTCCGTCTCCTCTGCCACCACTCTGGTCCAAACTACTGGCTGTCACCAACAGGTAGCTTTCTTTCTGCTCTCTTTGCCCAAGCAGCTAAAGTCACTAAGAGCCTTCAATTCCATGGGGGAAAAGACTTATTCCATTTTAAATGTATTCTACATGAAGCCCTTAAAGAGCAACCTCGGGTAAAAACTCCTTACAAATTTGAACTAATCTAAAAAAGTTCACATACTGAAAAGAACCATGACCCACTGTGATCCCAGGAACATGACATAACCATCTAAGTCAGTGCTTCAATGGAAGAGAATTCAACATCGCTGTCTTTCTATTACAGCAGATGTCACTGACAATGTTCTCTTTGTTGGATTCTAAATGATCAGAACTGCCAAAATGGGGTTATTTGTATTAGTGAAAGAACACTGAGTCTTGAAAGTTTTTCTTTTGTGGCAATAATGCTTTTTGTTATACCTTGGATGGAGCTTCTGCAAATAATTGAAAATTTCATATTTTAATCAAACAGTTCAGCCTCTGCAATTCATTTTGTTGAACATCTAACAAGCCTCTGCTCTATGGTGATTGAGATAGAGACAGCAATTTTTTTAAAAAGATTTTATTTATTTATTTGACAGACAGAGATCACAAATAGGTGGAGAGGCAGGCAGAGAGAGAGAGTAGGAAGCAGGCTCCTTGCTCAGCGAAGAGCCCAATGCGGGGCTCGATCCCAGGACCCTGGGATCATGACCTGAGCTGAAGGCAGAGGCTTTCACCCACTGAGCCACCCAGGCGCCCCGAGACAGCAAATTTTATTCCTTTCCTTAAAAAGGGGTAATTTCTCCCATAAAATTTACTGAGTACATTATAGGGTAGGCCAATGTATTAAATTTTCCTGGGAATTTATTTTTAGCAGATCAACTTTCAGCCTGGAACTAAATAACATGTGTATTTCATTGCCTGATAGAACAGAGAGATCGAGAATCACATTTTAAGGGGTTGGAATGAAGTGTCCCTATCATCTTCACTTTTCCTTTGTCTCTCAGGATCTTCTGATTCTACTTATTTTTCACCAAGTTCTTTGATTCAAGTTTAGCACAGAGAAGGAATATTAAGTATCTATATAATTGTCTGAAAATAATGTTTAAGCATCATGTTTAATGCATAGAGGGTTTTTTTTCCTCCAAATTTAAAGTGCTTTCTAATATTTGTGTAAAATTATAAAGGAAAAAAAAAGGTTTTATTTTTATTCCAAAATTTTTCCCGCAGCATTGGATAGAGGAGGTAGGGCACAACTGTCCAGATTATGGTAGTCTACATTATAAATAGGAGTCCTGCCTTAGATATTTCCTCCCTATTTTAATGTTTTTCATTATATTGGTTACCATTTGTTGAACATATTCTCTGTGTCAGTTGCTAAACTGGGTACTTTCTGTGTCTCCTCATCTAATTCATTTAGTGTTCACATCAACCCTATGAGCAAGGTATTACTATCCTGTTTCACAGTTGAGAGAACTGAAATCAGTAATGTTAAGTAACTATCTAATGTCACAGAGCCAGTACCACAGTACATGTGCTAACTCAGTTTGTTTGTTTTTAACTTATTTTTCTTTTATATTGAATAATATAAAATATTTCCCCCAATATTGAAAAACTTAGAAGCTTTGGGATGCCTGGGTGGCTCAGTCGGTTAAGCATGTGCCTTCGGCTCTGAGCCCATCAGGCTCCTTGTTCAGCGAGGAGCCTGCTTCTCCCTCTGCCTGCTACTCCCCCGGCTTGTGCTCTTTCTCTCTGACAGATAAACAAATACAAATCTTAAAAGAACAAAAACAAAACCTATAGGCTTCAGGTGTTTGGGAGATTTCAACTCTTTGGCATTTTCTCTTCCTTTCAATAAACTAGTTTAAAAAAGAAACATGAGGGGCTCCTGATGGATCGGTCGGTTAAGCCTCTGTCTTCAGCTCAGGTCATGATCTCAGGGTTCTGGGATGGGCCCCACATTGGGTTCTCTGTTGAGCAGGGAGCCTGCTTCACCATCTCCTCCCTGCTTATGCTCCCTCTTGCTTTGTCTCTCTCTCAAATAAATAAATAAATAAATAAAATCTTGAAGAAAAAAGAGTAGCACCTCAAGATCCCAACATGACTAAATGCCAAAGGACAGATGAGCACATGTGAGATAAGGCGACTGTGTGTTGGGCCCATAGAGGTGTTGTGCCATGGATGATCAGGTCAGTTTATGACTGTAGTTATTACCATATAGACACGTAATGAGTGATAGTTAATTCATTATTGTATTTGCAGAACTTTCCTCTTAAATTCTGTTATTTTCCAGGAGGCTTGCTTTATTTATTTAAGAAATGTTGGTCATTAGATTGAAGTGTCCCTGAAAACGGAAATATTATCCATTTAAATTGTAGCCACAATTACAGACATATATACCTTAATTTTTTAATCCCTTATTTTACTCCCAGGGAAAATGTTTGAATTAAACTTAGGTTTGATCACCAAATATAGCTTGTCTTCCTCACTATCTTAGTTGTAATATTCGGTCTCAACCAAAGCAAAACATACCTGGAAACTAGGTGCCACACAAATTCAAGGGAAATTCATTTTGTCTTGATTATAAGACAACTTAAACTTAGAATTTTGACTTATGCATTCTCTAAGCAAGATCTAAAGAACTTCTAATAACTATTTGGTGTTTCTAATGATAGATAAGTAAAAAAAATACTCCGTCTAAGTAAGAAGGAAAAAAAAAAATCCTTGTGAAACTTGGGCCTTTAGGAAGTTAGAGGACTTTAGAGGAAAAAACATATAGGCTTAAAAATCATAGTTGGAACAATATTAAAGCTATTGAATGAGGATTCAGGTTTCCCTTCTTCCCGCCAAACACAACAGTGCTATTAAGGGAAGTAACACCTATTCAAAGGATGTTAAGAAAGTAAAATTTTGTTTTGTTTCACACCAGTAGTCTAACATTGTAGCTTCAGGTCTGTCAAATGACACCTTTTGCAATTACGGTGCAGATGCTGGTCTGTATGGAGTCCCAAGAGAATTCCAGGCTCTGGGCTTAAAGTATTGGTTTCTCTTTGATATGGAAGGCTAGAGAATCCTCCTCCCGGCCCTTCCCAAAACCTTTATTTCCCTGCTTCCCTTCCCAAACTCAGGTTCTGCAAAAAACTTTCATTAAACTTTCTGTTTATTCCCTTTTAAAAATCCATCTTATTTCTGCTAATTTCCTGAGGCGAGAGCGGGGACAGAGATTCTGGCAACACCTGAGGAGAATAGAAATAAAACAGTGTTTGCTTCTAAAATGGTGAGTAAACACAAAAGCTAAATTCTTGTCCATTTTTATAACTAGGTCATTATGCCTTATCACTAAATTTGTTTTCTTTCAGAATTCTCTACCCTATGAATGTCTGTATTCTTGAAGTTGGTCAGTGTCTAACAAAGAGCACAGGAAACCAGAACAAAGTGCTCAAATTAATTAAGATGCTTTATAAGGGCATTAAGAGCCTCTTTCAAATCTGCCATAATCAAAGACGGAAGAGGATTAATTTGGTGATATTACTTTATCGCAAGGTATGCTTGCCTGAGTTTCCAGTGTTTACATAAGGAGAATGAAAGGAGGACTCTCCAGTCTTCAGGACGCCCATCCCTGTCTTTACCAAAGTACGTCAAAAATAAAATACTATTTGGTAGTTCAAGAAAGTTTATTTTATTAAAGATTTTATTTTTACTTATTTGAGAGAAAGAGAGCACGCCCACATGAGTCGGGGGGGGGTGGTAGGGGCGGGCATAGGGAGAAGCAGACTCCTCGCTAAGCACAGAGCCCCAAGGGGAAACTCAATCTCTGCACCCTGAGATCAGGGCCCCAGCAGAGGGCAGAGGCCCAACCGACTGAGCCACCCAGGCCCCCCAAGAAAGTTGTTATTTGAGTATTTGAAAGAGATTTTTAGAATGTTCTAAATGACATGGGAAATGGAATGTGTATGGCAGACACTGGCTATTTTTGCCTGCCCAGAATCATTTCCCCTTCTTCAGGTAGCGATGTCTGGATTTTCCTATGGGAAAAGCTTCCCAGTGCCATTCTCAGTAGGCGTGGTCTCCGACCACAGGAGACCAGCTCCCTGGTTCAAGACTTGATCCTGTGACCCAGATCTAATTAATAAGAGTTGCTGTGACTGGTTCAGCGGTGAGTATGTGCTACTCTTTATAATGACAGTCAGCCTTGGGTCTTTTCCTAGAGCAATGGAGAACAATATGCATTCTTAGCTTACTAGGTTGTTCAGATGTAAGTTCCAAGTTTTTAGGGGCCACCTTTGCTAATACTTGGGAAGAAGCTGCCTGACCTCATTCTCTCAGAGAAAAGCAAAGTCAAGAGATGGTGAAAAACCTATTTGTGATGATATTGTTTAAACATCCAGGTTCAAATGTACTTCTAAATCCTACTTTATCCATAGATTCTTTATTTACATTAGACAAAATGATGTCTTTTTTGTTTAGCTAATTTGAATTGGGGTTCTGTCACTGGCGACCAAAATAATTATGACTAATGCAGAAAGTAAAGGTAGAGGGGATCTGGAGGAGTGCATGGTGGAGTTAACTTGTCCTCCAGAAAGTGAGAGTCTGCTTGGAAAGGAGTCACAGCCAGCATATAAAAAAATAAAGCAAATAACAAAATGCCAAGTTATATGACGCAAATCCCAAAACTTTAACAAATGCAGAGGCCCACTTTCTCTGATGTATCTGGGAGAGAAGATATAGAGAAGGTAGACTCTCAGCCTTAAAGGACAAGTAGGAATTTAAATAAGAGAAAATGTCAAGGAAGGGAATTCCAGCCAGGAAAAGCCTGAAAAGCAAAACACTGAGATGCAAAGGTGCATGTTGAAATTAGAGTATAATAAAGAAATCCGTTAGATTGGAGTACAAGTGTAGTGGTAGAGGTCACTGAAAGTCGAACTGCAGAGGTGAATGGGACCAGGTCTTGGAGGCCTTGAATGTCAAACAGAAAATTTATAGTTTTTTAGGGCAGGCATCAAAGAACCCCCACATAAATTTGAAGCAATGATTACATATTAAGGAGAGACATTTATCCAACAGTGTTGTGAGTGAGGGGTAGTTTGGGAATATGAGAGAGACTGAGGTCAGTGTTCCTAGTGATGAAGATACTATCATAGTTAAACAATAGATTTATTATTTAATAAGGCTATATTTCACCTCCTTGATTAAATTCATTCCTAGGTATTTTATTCTTCTGTAAATGGAATTATTTTCTTTTTTTTTTTTCAAAATTTTATTTATTTATTTGACAGACAGAGATCACACAAGCAGGCAGAGAGGGGAGGGGAGAAGCAGGCTCCCTGCTGAGCAGAGAGCCTGATGCGGGACTCGATCCCAGGACCCTGGGATCATGACCCAAGCCGAAGGCAGCGGCTTAACCTACTGAGCCACCCAGGCGTCCCTGGAATTATTTTCTAAATTTGTTTTTCCTGACTTTTTCATAGACTTTAATGAATTTGTTTATTTGTTCTAACAGTGTTTTGATGGGTGTTTAGGGTTTTCTCTATATAGTATCACGTTATCTACAAATAGTGACAGTTTTACTGCTTCCTTTCCAATTTGAATGCCTTTTCTTTTTCTTGCATGATTGCTCTAGCTAGGACTTCCAATACTGTGTCAAATAAAACTGACAAGAGTGGGCATCCTTGTCTTATTCCTGATCTTAGAAGAAGAGCTTTTAGCAGTTCACTACTGAGTATGATGTTAGCTGTGAGCTTGTTTCTTATTTATGTTAAAATAACTTTGGTTCACAAGAATGAGATATGAAAAGTAAGGCATAACTGAGTTCTTTTTGAAGTCCGTAGTCACTGGTATATAGCAACTACACATTTAAAAAACCAACTGAAATGAAATATAATGTTAGAAAACATGAGCACATCAGGCATTGGTACCAAGATCAGGATGTTCTAAGGCTTATTAACTGGTTGGCTTTTAAAGAGTATATAAGCTACAAATCAACACGATTTGCTTGGCTTCCATTTTCCCTATATCAGCCAGTTAAAGCCTTAGTGCCCATGAAGAATTTCCAACAGAAGAAAAGCAAGAACAAATTAATAATTTTTTAAAAGCGGGTTTACCTGTTGTCTCTGAAATATCTCCTGTCCATCCTTGCCTTTCAATTGTCACCAATCTGTTGATGTTCAGATCCTTATACCTCAACCCTGGGTTGTTGAATTGTGTTCCTCATTTCCTTGTCTTCTTTTTTTCTCTTTCCACTCTAATTCATGTACAGCTGCCAGATAATCTTCCTAAATTACAGCTTAGATCATATCAATTCCCTGCTCCAAAAACGTAACAATTTCCCATTGCCTTCCAAAAGCTTTAACGGGTATTCAAGGTCATCCAGAGGTCTGTCCTCAATTTCCCTCCCCTGCTTGATTTCTCAGCACATCCTGCTTGTCCTGCACACTCCATCAAGTCAAACTATATCTTCCTTCCTGGACAGAAGCGCAGCTTTTCTGCTTATCTGCTTTACTCACACAATCCTTTTACCTGGGATACCTGCCACACTAATCTCTACCTGCTAAAATCTCCCCACTGCCTTTCAGACCTAACATAAAACCTTTATGAAACTGTCTCTAAGGCCTCTACCTTTGCCCTCCATGGGGTTCCCATAGCTTTCTGTTTCAACCTCTCAGGGCACACTTCACATGATCTCATACACTATAGCTGAGGATCTGTCTTCCCCCAGCTTGACAATAAGCATTTGAGGGACCAAATCTTACTCATTTTTTATCTTTGTAGCACCAGGATAAACTTTACTTTTTTCTTTTTTTAGATTATTTATTTATTTATTTGACAGCAGAGATCACAAGTAGGCAGAGAGGCAGGCAGAGAGAGAGGGGGAAGCAGACTCCCTGCTGACAGAAAGCCCGATGTGGGGCTCGATCCCAGGACCCTGAGATCATGACCTGAGCCAAAGGCAGAGGCTTAACCCACTGAGCCACCCAGGCGCCCCTATCCATTTATTTTAATGAAGTACATTCTCTCATAGTTTCCAGAGAAAGAATGTGTGGAAGGTAAATCTTTGAGAATTTGCTTGAGTGACAATATCTTTATTGGATCTTCCCATTTGATTGATAGCTTTGCCGAGTCTAAAATATCACTTGGAAACAATTTTCCTTCAAAAATTTGAAGGGGTTTCCCCATTGTCTTCCAGATTTCAGTGTTACTATTGAGAAGTTTAAATCTATTCTGGTTCTTGATCTTTTCATAAATCTGTTTTTTTCTCTCTAATAGCTTGTAGAATCCTCTCTTTATGACTAATTTTAATTATATGTTTTGGGGTGAGAGAATTCTCACTGTTGGGCTTTTCAGTTAAAAAATGTATATCTTTCATTTGTAGAAAATGTTCTTGAATTATTTTTTGATGATTTCCTTCTTTCCACAATTCTCTGTTCTCTTTCTGGAACTCCTATTAGGTGCTTGTTGGATCTCTAAGACCAGTCCTTTAATTTTCCTAACAAAATCAAATTTTTAATTTCTGTCTTTTTGCTCTACTCTCCAGAGCAAAGAGTTTCTAAACGTTATTTTCCAGTTTTTCTATTTATATTTTATTTATACAATCACAGTTTCCATTTCTAAGGGCTCTCTTTACATCATCCCCTTCTTTTGTATTTTCAATATCTTCTTCTCTTATCTCTTTAGAGATATTAATTCTTTGTCATGTACAACTCCATGAATAGCTTTGTTTTCTCCAAGTTTCTTTTTTAGTTTATTTGTTTTGGTCTTCATATTTCATGTCAGTGATTTTTCTCCAATACCTGCTAGTTATGAGTTCATATTTGAGAGAACAGCCCTAAGAAGTCGATAGAAGAGTCTGTGAGCACATAGGTCGGGCTTCAATATAGGATGATCTGGCTAGGTCAGTTATTTGAGGAATATCTCCACCAATACTTTTAGGTCTTTCCTTCTGGAATGGTTTAGCTTTCCTTAGAGAATCTCTTCCAGTCACCTTATTAAAGGGTAATGTCTGGATGCTATTGTTCTATGAGCTTAACAGGAAAAGAGGACTAATAAGATTCAACATACAATTTACCAGTGTTCACTTAATACCTCTGTCTTCAAAATAATACCCCCATCTACAGTTGCGCTGCATGTGCCCAAGGCCTGGAACTCTATTCACCCTCTTCAAAAAATATACCTCCTTTATTTTGCCTAGTGAAGGAAGACAGTCACCCACCTATGTGGAGTTGAGGAAGAGACCTAGGAATTTAACTGCTTCACAGATTTTCAACTTAGCCTCCTATTTTGAGCTCCAGTTTCCAACCACACTTGATGCCACCAATTCCCAAGTCTTTTGGAAGGTCCTTATAGATTGAGTTCCTCCTAGGCTTTTCCCACTGCCAGCTTAGGGATTCGTTTTCTTAGATATTCTAGAAAAGTTGCCATACAGCCAACTCTTTGCAGCTTCCAAAGCTTTGCTCTTGTTTTCTCCTTTCTGGATCCTTTCTGTCCCTATGGATTTCTGTCTTTAAAAAAAAATCCCTTGGGGCACCTGGGTGGCTTAGTTGGTTAAATGTCTGCCTTCAGCTCAGGTCATGGGATCAAGCCCAGAGTCAAGGTTCCCTGATCAGCAGGAAGTCAGCTTCTCCCTCACCCTCTGTCACTCCTCCTGCTTGTGCTCACTCTCTCTCTCTCTGTGAAACAAATAAATAAAAAATCTTTAAAAAAATTTTTAAAGGGGCGCCTGGGTAGGTCAATCATTAAGCGTCTGCCTTTGGCTCAGGTCATGATCCCAGTGTCCTGGGATAGAGCCTTGCATCAGGCTCCCTACTCTGCAGGAAGCCTGCTTCTCCCTCTCTTACTCCCCTTGCTTATGTTCCTCTCTCGCTGCCCCTCTCTCTCTGTCAAATAAATAATAAATAAATAATCTTTTTTTTTAGGATTTTTAAAAATTTATTTATTTATTTATTTGTTAGAGAGAGAGAGCGAGCACAGGCAGACAGAGAGGCAGGCAGAGGCAGAGGGAGAAGCAGGCTCCCTGCCCAGCAAGAAGCCTGATGTGGGACTCGATTCCAGGACGCTGGGATCATGACCTGAGCCGAAGGCAGCCGCTTAACCAACTGAGCCACCCAGGCGTCCCATAAATAAATAATCTTAAAAATTTTTTTAAATCCCTTCCTTTTCTTTTTTTAAAAAAATATTTTATTTATTCATTTGAGAGAGAGTGAATGAGAGGGAGAGAGCATCCGAAACTGACTCTGCACTGAACACTGAGCCTGACGTTGGGCTCAATCCCACAACGGTGAGATCGTGACCAGAGCCTAAACCAAGAATAGGACACTCAACTGACAGCCACTCAGGGGGCCATCCCTTTATTATTTTCTTAATAGGGTTTTATTAGGATGAAAAAATAAATGAATGAGTTGATTTTGTCATTTTTGCCCATAAATTGACTTTAATTGAAATGTTCTATTCTAAGTCTAAAACTATATTATTTTTGTTTTGTTTCTGTACATGACTCAATGTTGAATTTGGGATTATTTCCCAGCAGTGACCATATTTAAGTTTATATGATGGTATAAACCCTTTATCTAACTATGCCTTTTAGTTTCGATTTAGTTAGCTATTTGGGGAGCAAACTGCAATATAAAGGGGGGACACATATCTGGCCCCAGCCCTAAGCATATCTTTCTAGATTTCCTTAACCTCTAAACTCTAGGGTGCTTCTAAGAAAATAGGTAACAAATTTAGGAATTGCTCTAGCTGTTGCAAATAAGAAGCTAGTTGTCTGGACATCATTGCTTTAGTGAAAATCTCATGGATCAGTCACTATAACTATAGAGTGGGATTAGGGAATGAGAAGACATTTACTTGGCATTTCCCATCTTTATATGCTTTTTCTGGGAGGGTGAGGTTATGAACATATATTGCATTTATAAAAAGAAATTCCACTTCCTCCACATCATTTATTCATTCACAAATATTTTTCAGAGCCATCTGTGTGCCAGGAATTTGGCAACAAAAAAGACAAAATCTCTATTGCTCTATGTTTAAGCTGTCTGAAAAACCACCAGACTGTTTTTCTCAAAGTGGCTGCACCATTTTACATTCCCACCAGCAGTGTATGAAGGTTTTAATTTCTCCATAGTCTCACTAACATTTATTATTTTTATCTTTTTTATTAGAGCCATGCTAGTGGATGCGAAGTAATATCTTATTTGATTTGCATTTTACTGATGGCTAATGATGTCAAACATCTTTTCATGTGCTTACTGGATATTTGTATCTCTTCTCTGGAGAAATTCTTGTTCAGATCATTAACCCATTAGCGCCCCCCCCCTTTTCTTATTGAACATCTAGCTATTCACTTTAGACAGAGAGAGAGAAAGAACACACACAGGGCAGTAGGGGGGAGGGATGGGCTGAGGGAGAAGGAGAGAGTCCCAAGCAGATTCCACCCTAAAAGCAAAACCCAGCACAGGGCTCAGTCTCACAATCCTAAGATCACGACTCAAACCAAAGCCCAGAGTTGGACGCTTTAACTGACTGTGCTGCTCAATCACCCTCAGCCCATTTTTCAATGGGTTATGTATCATTTTATTACTGAATTTTAAAGAATTTTTTATATTTCTAGATACAAGTCCCTTATCAGATATATGATTTATACATACTTTTTCCTATTATGTAGGTTGTCTTTTCACTTCCTTGATTTTGTCTTTTATTTATTTTTTTCATTATCTTTACTTTTTCGGTGTTCCAAGATTCATTGTTTATGCACCACACCCAATGCTCCATGCAATACGTGCCCTCCTTAATACCCACCACCAGGCTCACCCAACCCCCTACTCCCTTCCCCTCCAAAACCCTCAGTTTGTTTCTCAGTGTTCACAGTCTCTCATGGTTTGTCTCCCACTCTGATTTCCCCCAACTCGCTTCTCTTCTCCATCTCCCAATGTCTTCTGTGTTATTCCTTATGCTCCACAAGTAAGTGAAACCATATGATAATTGACTCTCTCTGCTTGACTTATTTCACTCAACATAATCTCTTCCAGTCCTGTCCATGTTGTTATAAAAGTTGGGTATTCATCATTTTTGATGGAGGCATAATTCTCCATTGTATATATAGACCATATCTTCTTTATCCATTCTTCTGTTGAAAGGCATCTTGGTTCTTTACACAGTTTGGTGACTGTGGCCATTGTTGCTATGAACATAGGGGTATAGATGGCCCCTCTTTTCACTACACCTGTATCTTTGGGGTAAATACCCAGTAGTGCAGTTACAAGGTAGCTCTATTTTTAATTTCTTAAGGAATCTTTACACTGTTTTCCAAAGTGGCTGCACCAACTTGCATTCCCACCAACAGTGTAAGGGGGTTCCCCTTTCTCCACATCCTCTCCAACACTTAATGTTTCCTGTCTTGTTGATTTTGGCCATTCTAACTGGTGTAAGGTGGTATCTCAATGCAGTTTTGATTTGAATCTCCCTGATGGCTAATGGCTAATGACATTTTTTTTATGTGTCTGCTAGCCATTTGAATGTCTTCTTTGGAGAAGCGTCTGTTCATGTCTTCTGCCCATTTTTTGACACGATTATCTGTTTTGTGTGTGTTGAGTTTGAGGAGTTCTTTATAGATCTTGGGTATCAGCCCTTTGTCTCTAGTGTCATTTGCGAATACCTTCTCCCATTCCCTGGGTTGCCTCTTTGCTTTGTTGACTGTTTCCTTTGCTGTGCAGAAGCTTTTGATCTTGATGAGGTCCCAAAAGTTCATTTTCACTTTTGTTACCTTTGCCTTTGGAAACATGTCTTGAAAGAAGTTGCTGTGGCTGATGTTGAAGTGATTTTGTCTTTAAAAACATGAAAGTTTTGGGGCGCCCGGGTGGCTCAGAGGGTTAAGCCTCTGCCTTCGGCTCGGGTCATGGTCTCAGTTTCCTGGGATCGAGCCCCACATCGGGCTCTCTGCTTGGTGGGGAGCCTGCTTCCCCCTCTCTCTCTGCCTGCCTTTCTGTCTACTTGTGATCTCTCTCTGTGTCAAATAAATAAATTTAAAAAAAACATGAAAGTTTTAATTTTGATGAATTTCAATATATTTGTTTCTTTTGTTACTTATGTTTTGGTGTAATCCACTCCTACTTTATTTTTATTTTATTTTTTTGAAAATTTTATTTATTTGAGAGAGGGAGAGAGTGAGTGAGAGGGCATGAGCAGGTGGGAGGGGCAGTGGGAGAAGCAGACTCCCCACTGAGCAAGGAGCTCACATGGGGCTCTATCCTAGGACCCTGTGTTTATGACCTGAACCAAAGGCAGATATTAACTGACTGAGCCACCCAGGCACCCCCTCCACCCCCATTTTAAAGACAGGAACACTGAGGTTCAATTTGGCTAATGTCATAGAATGAGTAAGTAGAAGAGCTGGGATTCAAATCCAAAAGTTTAGTTTCAATTTCATGCACCTAACTGCCTCCTGGGGATCTGATTTTTCTCAGTCTATACTGTAATTTTAGAGGTAATCACTTTAACTAGAATTCTAAAGTTCTATTTGTATCTTGTAGAGAGCTAACAAATGGAAGACAACATGGATGTAATAAAAAGGCATTCTTGTTTTATGTTTATCTTTTCAAATTGTTTTTACCATAAGAGCAATTCAATTCTCATCATAGTTTGTAATAAGGGTAAAATTAAATGTCACCACTGAATATTTCAACTTGCTGTAATTTATAAATTGTTTATAATATAGATAGTTAAACATGACCCAGCTCTACTTCTTTGTCCAGCCTTATCTCTCTCTACCCTCTAACCACACTGTTTCTCCTTTACTAGACTACTTGGTTCCTATTACCCTTATTTCTAACTCCTACATACCTCAGATCTCACTTTAAATTATCAATTTTTCAAGAAATTTGCCACTGCTTCTCTAATCTAAATTAACTTCCTGATATATGCTTTCATAGCTCTCTATATTCTTTCTTTGATGACATATACTATAATTGTAATCATGTTGTTTCTTTATATGTCTGTCTTCACCAACACATTTAAACTTGATAGACATCTTGATTACTTATGCACCGTTTTATTTCCAGCACCCAAAAAGGGCCTAGCATATAGTGATCACTTTGTTTTATTTTTTTAATAAACTATATGCATCTCATTGATAACTTTAGAAGTAATAAGCCAAATTATTGGCCTGATTCTGCTAATGGAGAAATGGAAAATTAAGCAAAGTTATTTATAGACCACTAAAATAATAGTATATTATTAAATCTTAATTGTTTCTAAAGAAAGGTAATTTTTAGAAAAAGTAATAGCTTAGTGATTCAAAGTGTGCTTGTTTATTCATATTCTGCTTTATGATAATTGAGAACTGGGGCATCTCAAATAATTAATAAAATGACTAGAATGGACAGCCTACCTTTTTTGCCTCCAGTTCTGTCTCTCTTGTAATGTTCACCTCTGTCCCATTTTTTCATGAAGTCTTCTTTTATGTCGGAAATTCCCAGTGACTCTTACCCTTTCACCGAATTTCGGCAGCAGTTAAAGTCCAACGCCTCCAGGTCAGCTCTGGATCATATATATCACTTTGTATTGTTCACAGTTGTTTCCAATGTTAGTCTTATCTTACCTTATTTGATTGTAAATCCCTCAAGGGGAGGAACCCTATCTTTACCCATCTTCTATAACCCTCAGAGTGCCTATAGCAGTGCTGAAAACATGGTACCTACACAATCCACATGCATCCATTTGTTTGTGGGCAAAAACAACAAATTAATCTGACGGTGTTGGTCCGTATCAATCAAAGATGTATGTGTAACAAGAATTGGAATTCCTAGGAGCAGTGGAAGATCCCACTTTATGGTTACTGGGTCTGTTTAAACCTTTTTAGTAGGGGGCTTGTCCTCTAATCAAAGTTGGCATGGATTGTCAGCGATAGGGAGGGATAGAAGTTTCCTTTTTTTCCTTTTCAGCATCTCTCAGGTCTTGCCATCGAACAGGCTAAAACATAATTTAAACTATCCATACTCTGGGATCAGTTTTTCTTTGAGAAAGACAATTTTTTTTGAGAAAGACAATTTTTTGAAAAGATTTTATTTATTTATTTGACAAGACAGAGATCACAAGTAGGCAGAGAGACAGGCAGAGAGGGCAGGGTGAAGCAGTCTCCCTGCGCTCAATCCCAGGGCCCTGGGAACACAATCTGAGCCAAACGCAGAGGCTTAACCCACTGAGCCACTCAGGCACCCCGAGAAAGACAATTTAACTTGAGTGTTGAAAAGCAGCTGCTTTGTATTTTGGGAGCATGCACCTAATTAATCTGAGGCCAAACAAGTAGAATAAAACCAGGATTCCATTTTATTACTGAGTAAGCCATCTGATCTCCAAACAGATTGGGAGCACGACATGTACTTGTCTTGCTGCTTTGATGAGCTTCTCAATGATCCACTGGAATGCTGAGAGGTTCAAGCAGTAACCCTTGGGCAAGGGCAGCCCAGCTTACTGTGGACCCCTAGCCACAACTCACGACTGCCAAAGGGTATTGCTAGCCATACAAGCTGAGAGGAATTCTGCATTAAAGGTAGAAGATGGAAGGTGGGGCTGCTTTCCTAATCTCCCCCTGTTGTATTCAACCGGTCATTTGTGAGACATTCAATAGTATTTCTTGAGAATCTAGGATGTGTCCAAAGTAACTGGTAAGAAAAGTAAGAATCGGTTTTAACAGTCTAGGAGCTTGCAATCTGTTTAGGGAGATAAGATATACACACAGGGCATGTAAGTAACAATGGAAGACAGTTTGATTACATATTGATAGGAGAAGGGCATCATCATCATGAAGGGGGGCTGCCAGGCAAGACTCTAGGGTAGTGGAGACCCTGCTGAACTTTGAAAGAGCTATTTCTAGTGATATTTTCAGAGTCGAGTGCACTAACCACTACACAATCAAACAGTGAGATTTTCATAGCTTGGTAATTAACAGGTAACTTCCCTTCCAATAATTTAATTTACATCAGATGCCTAGTTACTTGATTTACATAAACCGGTTTAAGTCAGGGAAGACTGAGCGTGTAGTATTTTTCACTAAGAGCCTAGCTGCAGAAATGAAGGTAAGGCTAGATTGTTTTTGCCTATGATCACTGATAGTTCAAAGCAAAGTTTCAATAGGAACAAATAATTGAAGTTGATTAAAAAAAAAAAAAACCCATGTAGCTTACCTGCCTATAAGTGTCTCTAAGTAAATAAAAAACTGTTTCTGTAAGCAAATCACTTTATCTCTGGGCTCTCCCTTTCTATAAAAATGAGGACATTGGTCTGGAGCAGTGTTTTAAAGAGGTTCAACAAAATGTTAATAAATATTATGCAAACAAACAAATGAGGCTCCATGATCATTTAAATTTCAGAAACATTAGGTTAAACAAAGTTATACTGGATTCTTACCATAGAATTTCTTACAGCCTTTACTATGACTATTTGAATTTGAGTTTTCAAGATGAGGATAGAGCATATGCTATTTCCCAAACTTATTTTACTATTGAATAGCTTCTTTATGAAACATCATATAAGACTGTATTCTGAAAACTAAATTCAGGAAATAACAATGCCTTTTATGGTTTAAAAATGCTGAAATTCCACATTTGTACATTAAATGTATATTTAGATCACTAGAAAACCTAAGTATTTTGCTAAATTCACTTTGAATTGATAAAAATTATATGATTTTTATGCATTGCAAACTTAAAAAACATGTTCAGTTCTTTTCCTCAGGTAACCCAAACCAAATTGCCATTATGGGTAAATCTGTATTATACTAAAACACTGAAATGGTACCAGGTACATAACTGAAGTTCAATAATTGTTTTTGGGGACGCCTGGGTGGCTCAGTTGGTTAAGCGGCTGCCTTCGGCTCAGGTCATGATCCCAGCGTCCTGGGATCGAGTCCCACATCGGGCTCCTTGCTTGGCAGGGAGCCTGCTTCTTCCTCTGCCTCTGCCTACCACTCTGTCTGCCTATGCTCTCTCTCTCTCTCTCTAACAAATAAATTAAAAAAAAAAAATTAAAAAAAATTGTTCTTGGTATTAATTTAGAATCTCTTGATTCTCTACTGTTTTCTCTAAGGATAGACACTTATAGACTAGTTTTCGTGCTTAAGTTTTTCCATTAAATGGGCTCTGTTTAATATATGTGGAGAATCACCTGATTAAAATAATAGTTAAGTCTAAGAAAAGTTACCTTTTTATTACATAAGACCTGGAGCTTTATTTCTGATTTTGCAATTTGATAACTGCTGGAAAGATTTTTTTTAAGAGACCAAAAAAAAAAAAAAAAATGGTTGCCAAGTTACCTTTGTTTGTTTGTTTCAATTTACATTAGAAAAAACTTACCCTGCATTGAGGTGTCACAGCCTCTGAGGTTTTGTAAGACTCCTGCTGACTGACCCTACCCTTGACCTTAGTTCCAAAGCCCAGCTCCCTTTTGACAAGCTGGTGTAGAGAATTTATTTATTTTAACACTAGGGAGCCAGAATTCCAGAAATATTCTTACAAATAGCCTCAAGATGTATTTACCAAATCTTCAACTCTGCATGACTGAGAGGCCTCCACTAACATACAAAGTGAATAACCGTGAATTGTTGCTATCCTGGGCTCCATGGATGTGGGTCCACTTTGAGAAGTAGAATCTAGAAGGGTGTGAAAGAGCTCCGGTAGAAAATGGCCTTTTCATCATGAAGGAAAAATGAAAATAAGCATATTTTAATAGCAGAGACCTTGTAGTAAAAGGAGTCAGGGCTGCAGTCTTGTATTTAGGTGATATTTACCAAAGCACGGAGGCAGTTTCAGGGCCAATTCTCTATTTGATCTGCCTGCCTCTACCTGTTGATTCACACTCTCTCCCACAAATCTTGCTAATTTTACCACTGGGTTATAAAGTGCAACTTAGTATGCATTTTTTACTTAAAAAAAAACTTTTTAAAAATTTGATTAGATAACATGCTCATTAAACATTTGTAAAATGTATAAAAAGTACAAAAAGGAAAAGTAAAAATTATCTAGATGATGCTATCCAAATACTGATACTATTAATAATTTAGTGAACTGGGGAGCCAAGGTGGCTTAGCCAGTTAGGCATCTAACTCTTGGTTTTAGCTCACATCCTGATCTTGCGGTTGTGAGATGGAGGGCCCATGTTGGGTTCCTTGCTCAGCAGGGAGTCTGCTTAAGATTCTCTCTCCCTCTGCCCCTCCCCCCTGCACGCTCTCATGCTCTTGCTCTCTCTCTCTCTCTAAAGTTAAAAAAAAAAAAAAAACTTAGTAAATTTCTGATAACCTTTTTTTGTAAAGGGCAGTCTCTTTTTATTCATTTGTAATTTTTTTTTAAAGGAAGATTATTTATTTGAGAGCAAGAAAGAGAGAGTATGAGTGGAGGGAGGGGCAAAGGGAGAGGGAGAACTCTCTCTCCACTCAGTGGGGAGCCTGATGCGGGACTGGATCCCAGGACCCTAAGATCATGACCTGAGCCAAAGGCAGATGCTTAACCAACTGAGCCAGCCATGTGCCCCATTTGTAATGATTTTTATGTACAACTTCCTATGTTTTGAAATGTATTATTTTATGTTAAAAATTATTTATTATAAACATTTTATTATTTTATTATAAAAATTTCTCCTAGTATTCCATAAATTCTCCTAAGACTTTATAATGAAAATTTTAGAAAGTTTTTTTTTAAGATTTTATTTATTTATTAGAGAGAGCACAAGTAGTCAGAGAGGCAGGCAAAGCAGGGGCGGGGAACAGGCTCCCTGCTGAGTAGGAAGCCCGATGTGGGGCTTGATCCCAGGATCCTGGGATCATGACCTGAGCTGAAGGCAGAGGTTTTAACCCACCGAGCCAACCAGGCGCCCCAATTATGAAAATTTTATTTGTTTATTTTTTAAAGATTTTATTTATTTATTTGTCAGAGAGAGAGAGCGGGGGCGAGCACAGGCAGACAGAGAGGCAGGCAGAGGCAGAGGGAGAAGCAGGATCCCTGCCAAGCAAGGAGCCCGATATGGGACTTGATCCCAGGACGCTGGGATCATGACCTGAGCCGAAGGCAGCCGCCCAACCAACTGAGCCACCCAGACATCCCCCAATTATGAAAATTTTAAAGCATAAAAAGAGTTGAAAACATTTTGCTATGAACACCTTATTCTCATAGCTTAGATTTTTAGATATAGTTAGCATTTTACTCTACATGCCTTGTCTCTATCTCTCTCCATTTATCAATCCATCATAGTCTTTATGCATTTCAAGGTAAGCTTATAGATATTAATTTCATGGATAGTCCTTGGAGTGAAATATGAGTTTTTAAAAATTATTTTCCTACTATTGACTTATTGCTCACTTTTTATTTTTCACTATTTTACACAAAGCTTCATAAGAAGGATAAGAAGGATACTCTTGTAAGATTTAATTATAGTTTCTGCCATAGTGGAGAAGCAATACTGAAAAAAATAGAGACCATACTCTGGAAGGCTTTGAATACTGGGGAAATTATAGCAAAATGTACCATGAACAGCCACATCCTTGGAATCAGGTAGATTAGACAATTAGTAAGCAACTGACCCTGGAAATAATACTAAACCTCTCTGAGGCTCTGTTTCCTCACCTGTCAAGTGAAGAGAGTATTACTTGTCTTATAGGATAATTTTGAGGATTAAGTAACATGTATGTAATCTATCTGTATTTTATAAATAAGATTTCCCAAAACAATAGTTTCATTAACAATTCAGGAAAAAAATTCCCTTCAAGGGTTAATAGTAGGGAAGAGACTTGATCTGACATAGACTTTAGGTGACTTAATCTTATAGAATTATGTGTGATGGATAAGAGTACGGGAGAAAAAGTTATAAATAGGTTGGCTTGATTCAATTTAATGAACATATACTGAGTATATATGAAATGCAAAGCACTAGCTAGATGGGAATATAGAGCAAAGTGACATCATGACAATACCACAAAGACCTGTCATGGGAAAACAATGGTCAGAGAGCT
Organism: Taxidea taxus jeffersonii; assembly: GCA_003697995.1. Lineage (NCBI taxonomy): Eukaryota > Metazoa > Chordata > Mammalia > Carnivora > Mustelidae > Taxidea > Taxidea taxus. Next base: position 5,599 of record RCUC01149143.1, on the reverse strand, counting down.
ATGCAACAGAGCAGAATCCATTCATCCATCCATCCATCCAATGAATATTTACTTTGCTCTTATGCCAGGGCAGTCACGGTTCTAGGTGCTGAAGATAAAGCATGGTAAAAACAAAGCAAAAACAAACTGGGATGCCTGGATGGCTTAGTTAGTTATGCTTTTGCCTTTGCCTCAGGTCATGATCCCGGGATTCCGGAATTGATCCCACGTCTGACTCCTTGCTCAGTGGGAATCCTGCTTCTCCCTCAGCCTGCTGCTCCCCCTGCTTGTGCCCTCTCTCTCTGACAAATGAATAAATAAAATCTTAAAAAAAAAACAGACAAAAATCCTTACCCTTGTGTAGCACACATTCTAGGAGAGAAAACAGATAATATACAAATAAATGAATAATAAGATATAAGTAGTAATAAGTACCTTGAAAAAAGATTAAAACAATGTAAAGGAAAAAGCAGTGTAAAGCAGTGACAAGAGTGTTATTTTACATAGTTTCTCTGAGAAAGTACTGTTTAAGCAGAGAACTGAAAAAGACTAAGAAGTAAAGTGTGTTACAGGGCACCTGGGTGGCTCGGTCAGTTAAGCATCTACCTTTGGCTTAGGTTATGATCTCAGGGTCCTGGGATTGATCCCTGCATTGGGCTCTCTGCACAGTGGGGAGTCCGCTTCTCTCTCTCACTCTCCCTTTGTGCTTCCCCCCTCCTCGAATACATAAATAAAATCTTAAAAAAATAAGTAAAGTATGTTACTTTTTTTTTTTTTAAGCATGTTACTTTCTGAATAAACAGATTTCAAGGCAGAATTAACTGAACTGGTAAAGACCTTTAGGCTAGAGTGGGCTTGAATGAACACTGGGGAGGTAGTTAAAGTGAGTGCAGCTTGTGGAGAGAGAACATGGCAGGAAATCAGGTTGGAAAGATAGTCTGGGCTCAGGTAGGATCATGTAGGCCTTGGTAAGGAGATTGACTTTTATTCTAAGTAACACGGGTATGCCTGTACAGACAGGGGGCAGGGGGCGTTGGGTAGGGCAAGTGAACAGAAACTAGGAGTCCATTGCAAACATCCGGGAGTTTCAGACCAAGATGGTAACAGGATAGGGAAGTGAGAAGTGGTCATATTGGGGATATTATTAAGGCAGAGTCAAAAAGCTTTCTTGATGGGTTGAATGTGGGGTTTGCATGAACGCAAGGATCAAGGATGACTCCAGATTTTGACATGGAGTGATAGGAGTGCTTTAAGTTCATAGGAAAATAAGCAAAGTGTTATGACAGCACTTAGGACAAGTAATTACTTATGACTGGGATTATCAGGGAAAGTTGGCGAGCATTGAAGGGTGAAAAACCTTCAATTCAACAGGCACCTCTGGTGCAAAATTCAGAGAGGCCCTCACTCTCAGGGTGGTGGAAATGCAGGGCTGGCACCTGGGAGAGAGTGTTTTCCTTATCTTTTGCACCCTCGGGGGCCCTGTTTGTCTCACTCTAGTCCCAGCTCTGGTACTCAAAGAAGAGGTAAATGTTCGTTCAGGCTGGAGAAATGGCAGGAGCAAAGACAGGAAATAGAAGAGGCTGGTAAAAAGATTGCTGCAATTCTCTGGACAAGAGAAGTTAAAAGTGTTGGAATTCCAGAGAAGCTTCTAGGCTCTTAGGCCCAAGCAGCTTCTTATACCAACCCCCCTCCTTTTTTTGGCAGGCCCTAAGGGTAGCCTTCTTGTCTTTCCTTTTTTATGTTGCTATTGCCTCTGCATCCTTTTGTCATTTTGTCATTTTGTCATTCTTTCACAAGACTGGCTGTAGAGATAAGTATGCCTTCCATAAATTCCTTCTTCCTCAGTATCCAGAGGCAAACAACCTGGTCCTTATGGGTTTTTTGGAATTTATCATTAATCACTAAAGAATCTTAATAAACATAGCAAAGCTTCAAAGTTAAGAAATTCCTAATATCTGGGTCTCCTGGGCAGCTCAGTCAGTTAAGCATCTGCCTTTGGCTTCAGTCATGATGATCCCGGGATCCTGGGATGGAGCCCAGTCCGTCTCCTTGCTTAGTGGGAAGCCTGCTTCTCCCTCTCCCTCTGCCTGCCCCTACCCCTGCTTGTGCTCATTCTCTTTCTCTGTCAAATAAATAAAATCTTAAACAAAAGAAATTCTTAATATTCAAAATGTATAAAGTGTTCATACAACTTCATAGCAAACAAAAACAAAAACAAAACCCAAACAATCTGATTAAAAAGTGGGTAGAGGGTCTGAATGGACATTTTTCCAAAGAAGACATGCAGATGGCCAATAGGTACATGAAAAAATGGTCAACATCACTAATCATCAGGAAAGTGCAAATCAAAACCACAATAAGATATCACTTCACACCTGTCAGAATGGCTGTTATCAAAAAGACAAGAGATAACAAATGCTGGCTTAGATGTAGAGAAAAGAGAACACTCTCACACTATTGGTGGGAATGTAAGTTGGTGTGGCCACCATGGAGAACAGTATGGAGGTTCTTTAAAAAATTAAAAATAGAAATACCATATTGTCTATCGATCCACTTCTGGAAATTGGTCTAATTTGTTTAAAAAAATAAAAACACTAACTCAAAAAGATATATGCACTTTCATGTTTTTTTGCATCATTATTTACAATAGCCAAGGTATGGAAACAATTTAAGTGTCCATCGACCGATGAATAGATAAAGAAAAGGTGGTGTATATAAACCATGGAATAGTATTTAGTTATAAGAAGTATGAAATATTGCCATTTATGACAGATGAATGGATCTTGAGGGCATCATGCTAAGTAAGTAAGTTGGACATAGAAACACAAATACTGTATGGCCTCACTTTTATGTGGAGTTTAACCTCTACCTCCCTCCCAGAAAACAAGCTCTAGATGCAGAGAACAAATTGGTGGTTGCAAGACAGAGGTGGGGTCAGGGGCAAGGGCAAAATAGTGTGAAGGGAATCAAAAGCTACAATTTTCCAGTTATAAAATAAGTAAGTCATGAGGATGTAATGTACAGCATAGCAACTAGAGTTAATAATAATGTATTCCATATTTGAAAGTTGCTGGGATGCCTGGGTGGCTTAGTTAGTTAAGCATCTTCCTTTGGCTCAGGTCATAATCCCAGGGTCTTGGGATCGAGTCCTGCCTTGAGCTTCTTCCTCAGCGGAGAGCTGCTTCTCCCTCTGCCTGCCACTCCCTCTGCTTGTTCCTTCTCTTTCTCTCTCTCTCTCTGACAAACAAATAAATAAAGCTTTATTTTTTAAAATGTTGATAAGAGACTAGATTTTGAAAGTTCTCATCATAAGAAAAAAAGTCTGTAATAATATGTAGTGACAGATGTTAACTAGACTTATTGTGGTGATCATTTTGCAATATATACAAATATTGAATCATTATGTTGTACTTCTGAAACAAGAGTAAGGTGTATCAATTATACCTCAATTAACCTCAATTTAAAAAGTTGTACTGGTAAAAGGAAAAGAGAATATTCTTAATGTTCGTAACCGTCTTAGTTCTGACTCCAGCCTAAGATGGTCATGAAGCTTCTGGCAAAATCTCTGTATTAACTTGCTCAGGCTGCCATACCAAAGTACCACAAATTCGGTGGTGTAAACCCAGTAAGAAATTTACTGTCTTACAGTTCTGCTGGAAATCCAAGATCAAAGTGTCAACAAGGCTGATTCCTTCTAAAAGTTGTTAAGAAAAGTCTGTTTCTTGCCTTTCTCCTAGCTTCTGGTGGATGGCTGGCAATTTTTGATGTTTTATTTGGTTTGTAGATATATTACCTAATCTCTGTCTTTATCTTCATATGGTGTTCTTCCTGTGTGAATGTCTGTGTCCAAATTTGTCTTTTTTTTTATAAAGACTTCAGTCATTGAATTAGAAGTCTACCCTACCCCAGTCTGAACCCATTCTAACTTAACTAATTACATCTGCAATTATCCTATTTCAAAATAAGGTCATATTCTGAGGTACTGGGGGTTAGCACTTCAACTTATGAATTTTGGGAGGGCATAATTGAACCCATAACAACTCTCATCGGCAATTTTTTAATCCCTGAAGATAGAGCACCAAATCACCTCTTCTTTAACAAGCCTTAAGATCCTATCAGGCTAGTTCTACACCCTTTCTTAAGGACAAAGAGAAGGCATTGTACTTGGAGGGAGGGTAGACTCTGGAGGCACTGCCCAGGTTCATGTATCTTGACTATACCACATACTAACAGTAGCATCAGGAAAAACAAAATCGTTTAACTTGTGTCTTGATTTTCTTTAATGTAAAATGAGGATAATAATAGTACTTACCACATAAGGTTGTAAAAATGAAACTAGTTAAAACATGTAAAGAGCTTAAGACTGCCTGGAATATCATGAGCACTATATAAAATTGCAATAAAAATGGGGGAGGGGATGTGATCAGAGTTCTATTTTTTAAGACTTTATTTATTTGAGGGAGAGAGAGTGAGCAAGAGAGAGAGAGAGCGAGAGAGCACGAGTAGGGGAAGAGGGAGAAGCAGAATCCATGCTGAAGAGGGAGCCCAATATGGCCCTCAATCCCGGGACTCTGGGATCATGACCTGAGCTGAAGGCAGACACCTAACCCACTGAGCCACCAAGGTGCCCCCAGAGTTCTGTTTTTAAAGATCACTCTGATTAATGTGGGGGAAGACAGGATTGCAGGCAGGCCTAGTCCATGCAAAATCAGCCAAGTAACTAATAGAATGTTCCAGGAAAAGGATGCTGCTAACTACTAGGTAGATTGGAATGGGTACCTGTGGATAGAGAGCAATAAACTGATTCAAAACTTGTTTCATAGTAAAACAGAAAAGAGTTTTAAAAATCCTATCAGGGTAGAATATTAGGGTTCCATTTTCTTCACATCCTTGCCAACACTTGTTTTTTCCTGTGTTTTTTACAGTAACCATCCTAAATGTGTGTGAGGTGATTTCTCATTAAGGTACTGATTTGCTTTTCTTTGATTTTTAGTGATGTTGAATGTGCTTGTTGCCCATTTGTTTATCTACTGTGAGAAATGTCTATTCAAGTTCTTTGCTTTTTAAATTGGGTTTAGGGTTTTGTTTTTGTTGAGTTGTAGGAGTTCTTTATGTATTCTGTATATTAACCCCTTATCAGTTATATGATTTGCAGATATTTTCCCTCATCCCAGAGGCTGGCTTTTCACTTTGCTGTTTGTGTCCTTTGATGCACAGGAGTTTTAAATTTTGATGTATTTCACTGTATCTATTTTTACTTTTGTTGTCTGTGCTTTTGGTCATACCCAAGTTATTGCCAAATCAAGTATCATGAACTCCTGGGTTTTTAATAAGTGTATTCTTGTTGTTCATAATGTCTAGCTAATCTAGAATAGCAAATTAAATTTATCTTTAGTCAGAAAGATTTTTAAAACATCAAGTAGATTTACGTTAGTTATCTTTTTATAATTAATTTATAGTTTTCTAAATTAGGGTCAAAAATTATGGCTCAGGACTAAGATTTCCATTCTTCAGAATTTGTTAAGATTTTCTTTGTGGCTTAGAACATTTTAGTATTCTAAGTATTTTGGGACTTTAGAGAATAATGCGTATGCTATGGTTTTAGAGTTTAAAGTTATCT
>ML106353.1:0-28948 GCA_003697995.1 Taxidea taxus jeffersonii | reverse complement strand
GGTGAACAGCCTGAGGAGCCGCGAGTACTGGGACTATGAGGCTCACGTCCCGAGCTGGGGGTAAAGCCGCCGCCGCCCCCACCCCAGCCCGACCGCTCCCCGGCGCAAACCGCACTGGCCCCCCACCCCGCGGTCTGCCTTCCCCTCCGCCCCGCCGCTGGCCGGCGTTTTCCCGGGTCTGCGGTAGGAGGCAGAGCCCCCTCCCCCCCGCCGCACATGTCCTCGTCTCTCTGTCCCCCCTTCTCCCCGCCTCGCGCACCCCTCTCTCCCCCTTACCCCAAGGAATGCTTTCTTACTGAGAAGTGTAAGGTCCAGGGACTGAAGCCTGGTGGAAATGAGGGAGCAGCCCTTCCTCCTTACACTTCTGGGTTTCTATTTGGGGTGGGCAGTCAGCAGCTGTCCTCTGGAGCTATTAAAATTCTATGCCTTTCTAGTTTTTTGAAATGAGGCTGGGTGGGAGGAAATCTTTTAAAGACATCCACATTCTCAGAGCAGGCGCTGGTACCTTTGGGGTGTGAAATACAAGGCAGTTGCTGTGGAGCCCCAGGCAGCGGGGCACCCACTGAGCCTCCACAATGAATGCTTTGCTCACCCTTCTAGATTGGCTCAGAGCCGTGCCTTCCTACCTCTGCTCCCCAAGTTGTGATGGACCAATTAGGTTAGGAGCTGTGCGCAGAGTGAGAGGAGCCAAGTTTATGTTGTGACTTTCATTTAGAGAATGAGTCGTGTCCTGATGTATAGACGGTTCCAACACTTGATTAATGGAAGTGGCTGGATGGGGGAGTATAGTGGGCATAGGCTTGGTTAATCCCAAGTCCTGGCATTTATGTGTCACTCTTGCCTTTCACAGTAATCAAGATGATTACCAACTGGTTCGAAAACTTGGTCGGGGAAAGTATAGTGAAGTATTTGAGGCCATTAACATCACCAACAATGAGAGAGTGGTTGTAAAAATTCTCAAGGTGAGTGTCTTATGAGTGGCATTAAAAATTTGGTTCCTGGTCCGGACATAAACTTCAGCCACATTGTAGAATGAGTAGTGCAAGCTCTCATTTCACATATGATTCTGCCTGATATCCCTTCACTACTCCTTTTCCCACCCATTTTCCTGTGAACTTTGAAGAAAGTACGTAGACCTGTTTCAAACCTTGCATGGTCATTCAGGAGCATACTTGTTCTGAAATGTCATTATGGGCTCCCAAAGTGAAAATTCGAAAGGGTCCATTTGTTAAAACAAGAGATGGGGATTCGGATGAAAGAAAACCTTTTCCAGTGAAGATCCTGTCAGTTGAGGGGCTCCTTGAGGGTGGTATTTGTTACCCTTGGTGTTCAGAATTATTCCAGAAAGAAAGTTGGAAGAAATGAGAGGAGCTCCAAAGATGAGTTTGAAGCTTGGGTGGAAACACCTCAGCGGCTGATCAGTTGTTTCTTCTCCTTCGGCAGTAAGAGTGTGTCAGGTGGGGTTGGATACAGCTAACTAGTAGTGCCCAGAAGGTTCATTGTTGCTTTTCAAATAGTGAAAGTGAAATTGGGAGCAGTAAGGAGTACACTTACAATCACTAAAATTAATACTTGGAACAAACAGTCTTAGTGTCTGGTTTAGTCTGCTTGAGTTTAATAAAGATACATCTTTTATGGTCTCTTTGGTGAAGACATGATCTTAATGAGCATGAAGAGTTGGCTAAATTCTTTAGGTAACTGGTTGGATAGCTTTAATAATGTTTTATAGGGTGTACAAAAAGAAAGGTAATTCTTAGAATCTGTGAAGAGTCTTCATCGTTGCCAGATCATTTAATGTGTGTGCATGTCACTTAGTGAAATATCGAAAAGACTAAAGAGTGATTAATAGCAACACTTTTGCATGTACAAGATATCTGATGTGGCCATTTTGCAGAGGCTCAGTGAATAAGGATATGGGATTGGAGAGCTGTTTTTGTATGTTAAGGACAGAGTTAGGGCAGCTGTATCCCTATTTAGTATGAGGGGTCAGGCTTAACGCTGTCTCTGAAAATCAGTTTTCAGAAAAGTGATCAGCTTTGTTACTCATTGCCATTTGAGCCTAGTGTTGAAGAAGCAGAGTTGAAGTAGAGAGAAGTAGGCAAAGTTATCTGTACCATCAGAGGCACTGGAGTGAGAAGTGAGGAATTGATACTGAAGATGGGGAGTTTGACTCTCTTCTTCCCCAAATGTGAATTGGACCTAAAAAGTCACATGGTCCTTTTTTTTTTACAAGTATAAGTATTTATTTATTAAAGATTTATGTATTTATTTGACAGAGATCACAAGTAGGCAGAGAGGCAGTCAGAGAGAGAGGAGGAAGCAGGCTCCCCACTGAGTGGAGAGCCCGGAGTGGGGCTCGATCCCAGGACCCTGGGACCATGACCTGAGCTGAAGGCAGAGGCTTTAACCCACTGAGCCACCCAGGTGCCCCTTTACAAGTATAAATATTTAAAGAAATGTTCCCTTCAGGGAAGTCACCTGGGTAAGCCATATGATTTTTTCCTTTATACATAAGCATAAATGTTTTTAATATAAGCTGCTTAAATCTTTCTAAGAGTGAGCAAGGCATAAATTGAACTTGGGAATATCCATATTCCACTGCTGTGCATTTGGAAGAATGAAGTGCTGACTCCAGAACAATTTCAGAAAAATACTAAACTTTAATGCAGTAGCAGCATTTTTAGAATAAGTGTGTAACTTCCTGTCATATCTTTTTTAGAGGAATGGCTTTAGGTATATATGTGAGTGAAAGTACGTTTATGCAAGAGGACATCGCAGTGCTGTTTAGTCTTCCTTCTAGAGATCTTCATAGCATCCGTTCCTGGATAGTTTTCTCCCTGGAGATTCACAGGATATGTTTAGGGAACCCAAAATGGGAGCTGAAGGTTATTTTTACAGGCAAGAAACCTAAGGACAGGAAAACTTACTTACCTGATACCACTATGTTGAAATGACCCTTAGCCAGAACTCCTGTTTCCTATTTCTTCCTATCTCTCTCTCCCCTCATTTTAACGTGGGTTTGTAAGAATAAGGTCTTGTGTTCTGGAATAAGATTTGGAAGGCTCCTTTGATGCTCTAGTTAATGAAGTGTTCTTGTATCTTTACCATACAAGTTCTTTTCAGGGCACAGCCTGAACAAACTTCGTTGCCACTGGTGAAAACCACCCTCACTTCTTTCTTTTTTTTTTTTTAAGCCCTGTGACATTTCTATCTAGATTTTGTTTTAGGTGAAGGATAGGTAAGAACTACTAATGGTGTTGTGGTTTTCTCGTTTTCACAGGCTGAATTAAAGTGAATTAAAAGTATTGGGGTTTTGGGGGTTTTTTTAGAGGACAGTGTCTTGATCCCAAGTTGTCCTCCCCTGTTCAGATAAGTTATGACTAATATCTTTTGTTATGGTGTTTGGTCATAGGAAATTAAGGCCTTAACAGAGTTCCAGCTGCTTATAATTTAGAGGAATCTAGAAAAAAGCTCTCTTCATGAAAGGCCTACTGTACTTTAACTGCAGGAAGGGTGTTCACATACACACGGCGGCTGAGATAGAAGGTATATTCCTTAAAGACAGAGCTGTCTTACTTTTTGGTCAATAACATTTTCCTTCAGTTCTTTCCAGTAAATGAGAATGGTCACATGGTTAATGACCACAGAATTCTCTCATTTAATTTGCAGCTGTAGATTTTTTTGGTCAAAACACATTGGAACTCTTTAGAGGTTTTAGCAATTTAGAGGTCGGTGAGCAAAATTTTACTGTCTATTTTGAGTGAAATTGTGAGGTTGAAATCTTAAAATGTTCGAATCAATAGGAAGATTATATCTTTTTTGGCCAAAATTGTTTTGAGGAGAAAAAGAAGCGGGGGAGGGTGGGTGGGAAGGGTTAACATAAGAGGGGAGAAAGCCACTTCAGTGCTGAAAATTTCATCTTTTGATTCTGAAAAGTCTATTGCTCAGTTCCTTTGTAGTACCACTCAGGAGGGTATACACAGAAATAAAAGCGTTTGGCCATTTTGGACAACTTGTAGTGTTTTGTGGACACCACCTATGTATGGATTTCAGCCATTCTTGGGATCCTTCAAGTGAAAACTGCTATTTCCTAAATAGAAGTTAAGAGCAATACCATTTTTAAATAAATGTGTACAGTATTTTGAACCCGTGCTGCCCTGACTTGGAAGTTCTCATATAAGAGCGTATAAGGTAGTCTTATAAAGAGTTGGATAAGTCCATTTTGCCCCCCAGCAGTTAATCCACAAATTAAAACCAAGAATGGTGGTAATATAAGTTTACTCTTTAAGTGTGCTTAGCATATTTGTAGATGTTTCTAAAATGTTGTGCAGCGAGGAGGTGGTGGGAAAAGAAGGATGGGAGGCCTGCCAGTGACCCATCTTGTGGGGTTACTTCAGAGCGAGCAGATGACTGTCTAGGTCATGTCAGAGTGATGTTCATGCATGCTGGTGCTGGGCTTTCTCTTGTATTTCTGCTTTCTCCGGTAGTAGGTGTTTTCCCTCAAGGTACTTTGTTAGGCAAGTGCACCAAGATGTGATTTTCCTGAAGCAAGACATTAGTATTGATTTTTCTAAAAATTTTGTGATTTTTTTTTTCATTCCCACAAATGTTTTATGGTATAAAAGTAGTTAAAATGGTATTATTAAAGTGTTACTAACATCAAATAATATAAATTTTAAAAATTGTGTGAACTAGTCAGTGCTGTTTCTTTTCTTTTAAGATTTTATTTTATTTGAGAGAGCACACATGCAGGCAAGCAGGAGCAGGGTTGGGGAGGGGCAGAGGGAGAGAATCTCTAGCAGGCTCCCCACTGAGTACAGAACGCAGTGTGGAGCTCCATCTTACAACCTCAGGATCATGACCTGAGCTGAAACCAAGAGTCAGAGGCCCAACCGACTGAGCCACCCAGGCAGGGGTCCCTAGTGCTGTTTCCAATATTGTGGTTGTAGGGTCTGAGCTTGAGAGTGTGGTGAAACAGAATCATGAAATAAGGGAGCAGAGAAACCTTAGGACCCAAACCCTTTTTACAGATAAACTGAGACCCAGAGCACGCAGTTTGCTCAGGGTCACATGATTAGGGGGTGAAAGCACTAGGGTCCTTTGTCCCTCTCATGGAATCTTGTAGATGTGAGGAGCAATTAATGACATTTGCTGGATATTTGACTTTTTGAGGTGTTGAACTATGCTGGAAAGATGGATAAACACTCACTAGAAGTCAAATGAATTTGTTTCTAATGGTTTTGGGGACTTATTCTTCTGGAAGGAAATGCTTGACCTGGATGGGTACTAGACGGAGTACGGAATAGATGAATACCCAGAGAGCTACAGGGACCCAGCGAGGGGCTCTCTGGTTTGAGTCTGCAGCAGTGTGGTAAATGCAGAGTGAAATGTTACTTTGCTCTGTTGGTTTGAAGCCACAATAACCAGTGCTTTTACACTTTTATTAACCCATACAGTTCCCTCATTGTGATAACTTGCCAGATTTCGGGGCTGACAGCTTTATCCCTCTAATATATTAGAGTTTGTTGGACTGTGAGCTATGTGTAAAAAGAATATCTTGGCATAGAGGACCCATTTTTATGTGTATAGCATGGCTGTAGATAGTTTCTAGAGCCTGATTTTAGGATCTGCCACCTCATCATGAGGGCAGTATAGCGTTAAGAATTGCTATAAATAGAGGGCAGGAGACTTGGGTTCTAGAACCAGCTTCCCCATTTATACCTGCTTGATTCTGTTTTCCTATCTATAAAATGGATATACATCTCCTGTGGAACTCACAGGGTTGTTGGGAGAATTAAATGATTAGATCTGGAGAGATGGGTAGGTACATGACAGTGTTTCAGTCATCTACACAGTGTTCCTTTCCCAGAAGTGGCCCTGGAAGTAGACTGCTTGCGTTCAGATGGGCTTTCCCAACACTTGGCAACTCTGTGACCTTGAACAGGTATTTAAACTCTGCCTCAGCGTCCTCATGTAAAATTGCGCCAATAGGAACTCCTCTCAGAATACTGTTAGAAGTGGATTAAAGTTGCTTAAAACAGTGCCTGCACTTAGAAAGCAATAAAATATGGTTCTAATAACAATATTTCAGTTGGGCTACATGAATGATTTCAGAGGGCAAAAACCAGGAGTAGAAAAGACGATACCATTCTCTCGATGAAATTCAAAAGGCCTGCTGTATGCCTTGCTTTTTTGAATTAAAACACACGCACACACGCACACACACACACATCCTGACAAAAACAATCTCAAGGAGTCAATAACGTAATTGGAAAGGGACTTGAAAGACTAAGAGAAAAGTTGCTGTGAAGAAATAATACCGCTCAGATAATGTTTATATTTGGGTCAGTGGCAGTGGATTTGAGGGATGCTCCCAAGGTGGTAAAGTAAATGCTATCATCCAGGCTGAACTTTCCTTCCTTACTCTGTCCCACATCCCTGGCAACCAGTGTTCATTGTGATTGTTTACTGCAGGCAACGAAACTAGTCTCTCAGTTGTCACTGTGGCACTGGAATCAAAGTAGTTCCAGATTTGCAAGTTCTGAGCCACCTTTCCGCCTGTCTTGAATTTATTAATTCAGTTGTGCTTAGAAAGAAACGAAAATGCGACTTTGCATGTTAACATTTGCTGGGATTTATTGAGGTCTTAATTCTTAAGCCTTGTGTATACATTAGTTCAGAAATTCGATCGCAATCAAATGCTAGTAGTTGAAATCATTCTCAGATCTGGCTTTTTAAAAATCAGCCCTAAGTAAATAGGACAGAATTGACTTCATTAGTTAAGCAACCTATCACTAAATTTGTCTTTTGCTTTTAAGTTTTTCAGTGTTGGTCCATAGGGAAAAAGAAGTAGTATCTTAATTCTTGGATCATGTTGAACAAGGTTGTCCTGAATCACTGGGACTCTCCACCATGTGGGCAGAAACCGTTGGGAAAGTTCCTTCCTTTCACCCCCTCTTTTTCTCTTCCTTTCTCTCTTTCTTGTTTTTTCCTTCCTTCCCTCCCTTTTCCTTCCTTTTCTGAGCTCATGCACAGAAAATTTCAAATTGAGTTTTCTTCCTTTTAAACATTCTCTCTAGGTGTGCGCCATAATTCATTTATTATTGAAACTTGATTTACTACTTTAATTTCTTTTTTTTTTTAGCTTTTTGCCATTTTTCTCTTCTAGACTTTGAGTTAGAAAGAATATTGGGAAACAAACGGATTCATTTTGAATCTTTTTAAACATATTCTCTGAATTGGAATAAATAAACCTTAACTGGGAGAGACTGTCTAGTAGGATGAAATGATGAGACCGTGAGGGAAGTGCATATTTTCTCTGTGTAGCTGCAGGTGGATGAATGCAAACACTGCGCTACAGACTTGAACCATTTTTTTTTTTCTATAAAATCCATGATCTGTTTTCCACAAGATGTGAAGGGTCGTCATTTATAAATTCTAACCTTTTCTCATTCTGTTTACAGCTTTAAAATGATCACTTTCATTCCCAGGGAGTTCATTGGTTTTTTAGCTTCTAAAAGCATGTCCCAGGTTCAGAGAAATAAGCTTGAGGCAAAAGGAAGTTCCCTGTGGCCTGGTTCCTGTAGAGAATGGATGTCCATGCTTTGGAGCAATGTCCTGGGCTGTAGGTCCCTTTTCCTTTTTAATAATCTGTTGGTCATTTGTCAGGATGTGAGGGCTCCAGGTGCTGTATGAGTCTGTTGTGCCACTTCAGAATTGCCCTGCTGTCCCCAGTCTTCTAGGTGAGGAAGTTGTTGGACAGATGATAGTTAGGTAGCAAAATACACTCTCTTGCCCATAAATTACCTTAGGACATCATGAGAGATACCTAAATCTTAGCGGCATTGTCCAGGAACCATGTTCCTGCCTGACCTGTTGCTGACTAACAGGAAGGCAAAGCAAGGCTTTATATGGGGCCTTGTCATAAAGGCAACCTAGTGGGTTACCCCTGTGCTAATTCACTACTGGGGAGAGGAAGGTTTTTGGTGTATACAGATCTCTGGCTGTGGGGTGTTTTTTCCTCTGCGACCACTCTCACAGATCTGTAACTGCTTTCCAATTCTAGAATTTTCTTACATTGAATATGCTGATAGCATTGGCTGAATTTATAGATACAGTAGCCAGCTTTTATTTTTCTTTTAACTTTTTGATATAACTTCAGCTTTAAAGAAAAGTTAGAAGAATTCCCATATGTCTTTCACCCAGATTTCTCAAATGTTAACATTTGCTTTATGCTTTTCTCTCTCTTATATATAAACACACATATGTGTGTGTATAAACACATGTAGTTATGTGCTTGAGAGTAAATTGCAGTGATCCCTACTGTAGTGTGCATTTCCTAAAAATAAGGACAATTCTTTTGTAACCCCACAGTGCCATGATCAAAAATCAGAAACTAACATTGATACAGTGCTGTTAGCCAGTCTGCAGCCCCTGTTCTCATTTGCCAATGTCCATATAATGTTTTTATAGTGAAAGAAAATCCCAGGTCATGTGTTACTTTCAGTTGTCATATCTCTTTAATCTGGAACAGTTGTTCAGTCTGTTTCCTGACATTGACATTTTTGAAGCTTACTTATTTTGTAGTATGTCCTTTTCTGGCTTTTTTTTTTTCTATCAAGTTGTATTTCACGTTTGAGTGCTTTATTTCCCCCAAAGTATTGAGCTCCTTAATTATGAAAAAGGGAATGAGTATGATTCCTTAAGTGGAATTGGGTGAGAGACACAGTAGCTAGATCTACTCTCCCGCAAACCCTGACAAAGCAGAGTGGACGTGAGTGTGGCAGCTGGCTTGGAAGAACGCAGCCGGATTCCAGCCTGTCAGTCAAACACCCCGTTAGAGGTGATGCAGGTGCTCTGTGTTTCATAATCTCCCTCTGTTTTGTTATGTGTGCAGAGCTGTAGCCTAGTGACCAACAAAAGATGACAGTGTCTCTGGCATATGTATATATCTCTCCCCTCCCACCACCACGCACATGCAGGCTATTAAAATCTTACTTCATTGAAAACCCATTGGATTCTCTTTACCCGTGCTACCAGAACAGTGTCTAGTGTCTCGGTGATCGAATACTCCTTTTCCCCAGCTCCCTTTCTCTCCTAGCCACACTTGGGAAATGAGAGCAGCGTGGCCAAGAGGGAGGCCTACAGAGGCACTGTCTAGATCTGAATCCTGCCCCCACCCTTCACCGTCAGCTGCGGGACCTTGGGCAAATGGTTCAGCTAAGCTGAGTCCACTACATAGGAATTTTGTGGTTTGTTACTAACCAAATACATGAAAATAATCAAGCTTCCATTTATTGAGTGCTTACTACATGCCAGTTAAGTGTTTTAAGTACTTTGTAAAATGTAACTGTGATGTGACTATTGTTCCAGAACTGCTTACATTCTTCAAATTCTTCAAGATAAGAACTAGCACATGTAATGCTAGTATTTCTGATTGTGATCTTTAATTTTGCTACCCAGCAGATGGAAAGGTTAGCAAGTAGCAGAGGTTTCCAATCGGTACTGGATCAGATACCCGTTTTCTCCTCTGCTGATCCGTCATCTCTTTCTTTAGGAGTGGGATGTGTTGGGGAGTTTTAGTAGCTCTGTGCTGATTTCAGATTCTAGATGTTGAGGAAATGGGAGTGGTAACAGGAAATGGGAGCCAGCAGCTGGGAAACAAGTTTGTAACTTGATGTCAGTGAACTGGTCTTCGCTCCTGGAAGACAAAATTACATGTAACTCATTGGAAGAGCAGGTGTCTCACCATTTTGTTTCAGTTTTTCCATTTGCGAGTGCATGATATACAGCTGTTCAGTGCTGTAATGCACACGCCTTCCATTTGGCAGTTATCTAGGCATTTTATTTTTAAAGTATGACATGGATGTTTAAAATTTGTAAGTGACCTGAATGTAACTACCTACAGATCTGACACATATGCTGTATGAGTCTGTACTTAATCTCAAACATTCTCAAGGGCAGTCCCCATTTTTATCTTGATTTCTCTTTTCTAATTTAGATACGCTCTCTAACTGTGACATGGTGTGCAAGATAGCCCAGTAGCCACTTGATTAGCTGACATTGTTTTACGGTTTTATTTATTAACTTTAAAAGGAATCTCACTTCCGATTACTCTTATGTATTTAAGCCAGTGAAGAAAAAGAAGATAAAACGAGAGGTTAAGATTCTGGAGAACCTTCGTGGTGGAACAAATATCATTAAGCTGATTGACACAGTGAAGGACCCTGTGGTAGGTGCCTGCTGGTTGGGGGAGAAGGAGCAAGTGAATGCATGAATGTGTGTGTGTGGTGTGACACAGAATGTCAGAATAATGAGAAACATCATTACATAGTGGGAATGACTGTGTTCATCTTTTACTCCTGAATAGTTTTGAAAACCAGAAAACCATGGTGGCCCAAAGATAAAGTAGCCACCACCACTTTTATGGAACCTAGAGTGTGTATAGAAAAATCCCTATCCCAGTTTATTACCTTGTTCCTGTTCAGCCCACAAATGTTCGCTGAATGTCTTCTTTAAGCCCCTACTTGTCTCCCAGTTTTGAAAGCTTATTACCTCCAGTTGGCCTTATTTTGCTTCGCTTCATTAAGCTTGACATCTGAAAGTCTGGGCTTACAGAGGGAAATACCAATATATCTCCAATGGACACCTGGCATAGAGATCACAACCCACAGACCCTTTGAGGAAGGCATCTTGCTGTTTGTCCTACTAGGATTTAATTCAGTGTCTACTCCTGGGGCTCCTGTTGTATATTCTGATACAATTAAATATTTTTGTTAAAAATGCTTACTTTGTAGCCCTTTTAGATGTGCTATTTAATTTTGTTTTCTTGGGAAGTGATTAGCCAGAGTGTTTATGTACGACCTCCCATCACATTTCTGTTCTTCATCTCTTCTACTTCACCTGTTTTCCTATCCTCCCATGGTGGCTGTTCGTTGAAGAGGTAGGTCTTTGCTTCTGTCTGCTGAAGACATCATAAAGAAACGGTGCACTAGTGAACATGCACTGACCGCTTACCGAGTGTGGGCACTGTTCTGGACCTCAGGACAGTCCTCAGCAGTTCACGAAGTCGGTGCTGTGATTGGCCACATTGTTATATTGTACAGATAGGACAACTGAAGGCTCTGAGGCTCAGTAATTTGCTCAAGATCACACAGTATCGTTAAACTGAAGAATCAGGAAAATTTTGCCTCCAGGACCCTAAGAAGACTAAAAAGAGTGCTTATATGGTAGATTCTAGCTTACTGGCATTAAAAATACATCCCAGCTCGAGGAGCTTGGATCGATTTTAGAATGACTAACTCGACTCCATCATCACTGAAAACGGCCTGCAGCGTGACCCAGTATATATTACTGTTGTACCAGCGGCCTCTGCATTTTGCCTTTTTTTTAAGTTAGTAGAACTTAGTGATACTTGTCTTACTGATATTGTAATGTGTTGCTTAAGGCATGTGTGTGTTTTCTATAATATGGAACACAAGTAAATTAAAATTGGATGAAAACCATGGAGGGAGCCCTCCTTCTCCCCTAAGTTTTAGGGAGGTGGGCTCACTCCCAGGCAGTAGAGAGATCTGGTGGTCTTGATGAAGCCCTGTCCCCTTCAGGCTAGTGAGGAACCCTCTGACCAGTGCTGCTGGAACTACTGCTCTTACTGTGCCCTGTTTCTAGGGGACTTTTACCTGCTTCCTTGAGCAAAACTTTCCAGCCATAAAGATTTCTAAGGTGATTTTCTATAACCCTTTAAGGCCCTGCTTTTCTCCTAATTTTGAAAGCTTATTACTGTTAATGAGCATTATTTTACCTTATTAAGTAAATCTGGCATTTGAAAAATTTATACAAGGAAATATTAGACATTTTGTACTCATTGCATTAAAGATTATAGCACTTTAGAAATATTTGGTTATGTATAATTTGGGGGTGAGGGGGATCACATCTGCTTTGTAAATTGAGACATTCTTTAGTAGTCTGTAGCCAAGGCAATAATTTCACATTATAGCCTACTGATTGATAATCATAGATATTTTCCTTTTGGATCCTGAAAAGGCCTATGATAGATTCCCAAGACATATGATAATTCTGTAAAATGCATCTGGCTTGCCAAACCAAGATGAAAACATGTCACTCCTTTTGTGGCTGGCAGACTGGAATACTGCAGAGTGTAATTCTTTAAATAACGTGCCAGGCCCACTGACAGGTTGGTCAGAGAATACATCTCCTTTGAAAAAAATAAAACCAAAAAAAAACAACTTATGAAAAATGTCAACCATTTACAAAAGTAAAATGAGTAAGATAATGAACCTCCCTGCACACATCAGTCAGCTTGAGCAGAGCCGCAACTTGTGGCCAACTTTGTTTTTCATCTCCCTGCCACCCACTTTCCCACCACCCACCATCCCCACTTATTTTGAAGCAAATTCCAGACACATAGTCTCAAGAGGACACTTTCTTAATAGGCTGTCCCTGATGAGTGAATCCCTTTTTCATTTAAGTGGGATCTGGGGATAGATGGATACGACAGAAGCAAAGCACGTTTACTGTTTGAATACTTACAAGCCATTACTATTCTCTCTTGCAGTCAAAGACCCCAGCTTTGGTATTTGAATATATCAATAATACAGATTTTAAGGTGCGTATATGCTTTTTCTTTCTGGCATGGGGTTAACGGGGGATGGGCAGTTGGCGATAGGTACTGTTGATACTCCAGAACAGGAGGGGGCCAGGAAATCATTGGTGAGAGTGGGAAGTAACAAATCCGGATTCCTTACCCCGTGAGTATAGGATGCAGAAAGTGGGTAGGGTTTTTGCATTTGGTGAAATTACTCATCACCCTTTGCCTTGCTTACTCTGGGAATAGCTGCTGGGCTGGGTCTAAGTTAATACCTCATCTTTAACACTCCTGTTTTAGACAGCATGGTTTTAGGGAGATAACTTGATTTGCATAGAAATCTACCCTTGCTGATAAGAATTGATAAATGGTTACAGGGCTCATGTGAAAAGAAGCAGTATGTGGGACTCAAGCTGTCAGAGTGTTGTGTGTGTTCACCAACACTATACAAAGCAAATGACCCAGAAAAGTTAAAATCCCTGTGCTTTAGAAAAGCCCTATCCAGGATTATTTACATTTCTTATATTTATAATGCGTATTAATTTAGACTTGAAGTATTCTTCTAAAAGCACGGTTTTAAGCTGGTTTTTCATGAGTTTATTATCGTTCAGACACTACAACCTTAACTTCTGGTAAGGTTTTGGGGGCTAGTTATTCTAGACACAGTAGAACATAATATGAATACATGTATAAAAACAAAATAGTGTGTTGATTTTGAGGGGTCTTTGGAGAACTTTTAGGTGATTATAATCACTCTGTCAGTGAATCATAAGCTTGTGATTTTGTTGTGACAGAAATTAGGGCCAAAACCACATCAGCAGTTGAAAGATGCTGGTATCAAGAATGAGGCTTTTGGGTGAAAATAAAAGCTTTATCTTACATGTAATTTGTCTTAGGTAGTCACTCTAAAACATCTCTGAAATAAGGTTAACTAGTGGAAAATAAGTAAACATGGATATTATAATTTGTGAAACAATAAGCAAGTTTTATATACAGTGTAGCTTTTCCATGTGTAACAAGTTTCCTTGTTAGCGGGACTCCTTAAAGGTGAAGTCAGCAGTGAGCTCTTGGCAGTAGATGTCAACGTTTTCATCAGCCTGCCAGTGTTTAGCTAGTAGAGTTCTCTGCTGATACACACATGGCTAGTCACGCTTTCGCCATGAATGACCCGGGTTTATCAAGGTGTAAGTACATGAGTGGGAATGTGTATTCCTTTCTTAATGAAACCAGGCATTTTCCTAAAAAACAGAAGTTTAAAAGCTGGTCTAAATGAAATTTCATAGTGAAATACCTAAGTTTTAAATGCTTCTGCTTCCTTAATGAGTTTTTATCAGTTGTCTGGCCACGCATGTAAAATTTTCACGTCAGCATTTTGTTTTTCTTTTTTTTTTTTTTTTTTTTTTGAAAGATTTTATTTATTTATTTGACAGACATCGATCACAAGTAGGCAGAGAGAGGAGGAAGCAGGCTCTCTGCGAAGCAGAGAGCCGGATATGGGGCTCGATCCCAGGACCCTGGGATCATGACCTGAGCAGAAGGCAGAGGCTTTAACCCACTGAGCCACCCAGGCGCCCCGCATTTTGTGTTTCTTAAATTGACAGCTGCCCTGTGAATTTAACAGCACGCAGATCAGTTTGCAGGAATTTTTAACTCCCTGAAGAAATCGTACTTCTCTTGTATCTTAATTCTCAAAGGGATGTTTTAATGGCACATATTATCTAGGAGCTTCCTTGAAAGAGGTCATGGAAAATTCATGGTTTTTGAGGCTTGCATATCTGAAAACGTTTTTATTTTATCTTTCCAATGAATGTACTAGCCATGGCATTGAATTCTGGGTTGTAACTAATAATTTTCTCAGAATTTTGAAGAGCTTTTTCCAGTATTACCACTGAAGCCGTTCTGGTTTTACCTTATATGATCTGGTTTTCGTTTTGGTTTTTTCTTTGGAAAGCTTTTAGGATTTTCTCTTGAGTTGCAGTCTATGAAATTTCACAATGATGTTCCTTTGAATGGGTCACTTTTATCTTTTGTTCTGGACACTTGCTGGGCTTTTGCCATCTAGAAACTCATGTCCTTCTGTTTTAGAACAATATTTTTAACATTCTTTGATTTTCTTCCCTTTTCTTCTTTGTTCTCACTTTCTAGAGCTCATTCAAATGTTAGACTTCATCTCTTAGCTCTGTTCTGTTCTCAGAAGTTTTAAAAGTAGTATCCTGTTCTTTTATGTAATATCTTCTATTTTCTCGCTGAGAATGTGTGGATCCCTCCCACCCCATGATGTTTTCTTCTTCATGCTCTTTTCTCGGGTTTTTTTTCATATGCTTTTTTGTGTGTGTTCTTGTTTTTTGTCTGTGTTCTTGTTTTTTGTCTGTGTTACAATTGTCTGAAATCTCATGGTTTTTGACTGTCTACTCTTTAGAGTCATGAAATGACTGATGACTGCTTGTCAGCCCCTGTCTGGAGGATGCAAGCCTGGCTGCGGGCCTCTTGGCCTCCAGCGGAGGAGCCCTGTGGGCAATGTTAGATGCGCTTTCACATAATTCCCCATTTTCAGTGTGGTGTTTTAAACTTGTTTTCCTGTTTTCAGCTGAAATCTGTTGACTCTTATTTCACTGATACCTGGGGTCACCATGAGCCTTTCAGTAGCTCTTCCACGTGAGGTTGTCTGCTTCTGAACCCCCTCTGCTCTTGGCAGAGTTTTCAGCTTTGTCAGTGGACATTTTTGTCTTGCTTCAAAGCGTTGTCATCTCTTCCATTCTCTCAGTTACTATGAATGAATCCCCCAAGCCCCACTCCTTTCACTGTTCCTGGAGAGGAGCTTCGGAGAGATGCAGAGTGTAGGATGTTTTTGGGGGGCCCCCGTGAGTGGTCGGGCCCTGCCATTTTAGTCAGCTTACAAGACTGTTAAATATCCAGTTAGTAGATGTGTGTTTTGGAAAAGCAGATCATGACAGGATGGTCGTTTTCTGCTCCAGGTAGTATGACAGGCCACAAATAGGGAAATCAGCTAGTTTAATGTCCTCATGCCCTTCAGGCTTTTTATTTTGTCCTGTGTCTATCTTTTCACAAAAGCTTCTTTTTATTTTTTTCATCTTACTGTTAAGTGTATTAGTAACTGGATTTAAGGTGTCACTCAGAGGAGTTTGTCCCAGGTTTAGTATCCGATGAATGAGCAGTGATAGAACCTGCAGCCTGTTCTTTTCAGCATTTTTTATATCCATAATTTCCTTCTATTGTAGACTCCTGATTATCCTAACTTCATAAAATAAGTTGGGCAGCTTTTCCTTTCTGTTCTCTCAAAGTTTATATGAAATAGGGATTATCTACTTGTCTTTTGGGAGGAAAGGGAGACTTTGGACTATCCTTTCCTTTTCAGAGTGTACGTACATGTAAGTGGAAGGTTTATCCTGGTTTCTTGTCTCTTTGTGAGTTTATTTGGATGGTATCTATTTCTAAAATTGTCCACTTTCATATTTACATAAAGTTATTCATAGAATTCTCTGAGGGATTAAAGACTGTAATATGTTTGTAATTATGTTTTCCTTTACATTTCCAACATTATTTGTGCCTTTTGTCCCTTTTTAAAAATTACCAGTATTGTTAGAGATCTCTCTTATTAATACTTTAAGAATGGCTTTTGGTTTTATTGTTCAAATGCTTTTGTTTTTTCTATTTCTTCATTTCTGTTCCTGTCTTAATTATTTTCTTTCTTCCTCCCTTCTTTGTTGCTAAACTATTTTCTTTCGTGGGTTTTCATTGTTTTACCCCTACCTTCTCGAGTTGAAGTCTGCTCATTTCATGTGTTTCTGTCTTTCTTGATTGAGGGTAAGTGGGCTTGAAGTCTGTGCCCCCCAAGCACCGTCTCAGCTACACATTCCATGGTTACAGAACTCACTTCTGTGTAGTTTTCACATTAGAAGTACAAATTCCAGGGACGCCTGGGTCGCTTGATGCGTTTAGCGTTAGACACTTGGCTTTACCTCAGGTCATGATCTCAGGGTCGTGGGATGGAGCCCTGCATCAGGCTCGGCGCTCAGCTCGGAATCTGCTCATCTCTCCTCTCCCTCTCTCCCTCCTCTTCTCTCCTCGCTTGTGCATGCTCTCTCTCTCAAATAAATAAATGAAATCTTTATTTTAGAAAGGAAGAGGTATTCCAAACCCGTGGATTTGGGTTTTTCTCCCCTGACTTTGTACTTTGAACTACTTTAAACCTATTGAAAATTGTAAGGAGTAGCACAGGTAATACTGTCATGTAAGGAGTAGCACAGGTAATACTGTCGTGTTTTTCCCCTAGATTTACCAGTTGCTAATAATTACCACATTTGCTGTTAGTTCTCTTCCCTCCCCTCCCCTCTTATCTCTTTTTGTTGAAGTCATCTCAAAGTAAGTTGTAGGCATCATAATACTTCACTCCTAAATATACTAGCACTGGAACTGGATAGGACCTTTTCCTACCTGCTAATACTAATAGTACTCTTAAGGCATTTAACTTCTTAACTTTAAACTTCTATAATAATGCCATCTGATACATGGTACAGAGTCCATATTCAAGAGTTTCCTGGTATTGTCCTAAGAATGTACTTCATAGCCGTATGCTTGTGAATAACGTGATAGAGGAGCCACATGGTTTTTCAACAAAAATATTATTTTATTGTTGATTCCTGATTTGGCTGCGCTGTGTCCCGAGGAACATGACATGCATAATGTTGGTTATTTATACTTTGTTGACATTGGCTTTGTGACTTTAGTGCATGGCCATTTTTAATATCAAGCTTGTTAGTTCAGTTCAGATCTTCTATGGCCTTCCTCATTTTTCCCCTTGATACTTCGTTTTATGGTGGAGGTACTGGTTTGGTTGGTTTTTGCCTTGAAGTTATCAGTTATGCTCCCTATGTGTCAGAGTGGTCATAAAAGGTACATCATGATATTTAGAAAAAAAGACAAACTTCCGAACAAAGGAGTAGGAACAGCCAATCTGTCTAATGGTTGAAATGAACAGTTGCAGAAAACTCTCAAACTTGACATTTTCTCAGGGAAGCTGAAGTATAGTTGTGGCAGAAAAAGTTTCTACTGAAACATGCTTCTCAGTTTTCTATGCTTTTAGAAGAATATAAATAAAGATATACATTTTAATTTTTGTAACATTATAATGATAGAAAATACATCATCTGGACATTATAAAGATTGGTAAGGGATCCCTGAATAGGCTCCATTTGAGAAGATGGTAGACCCATACTGCTCTGTGGAGAATTTCTAAATCACTCCCAGAGAGGTGGGCCTTGACTAGCTGATGTCTTGAGGCCTTGTTAATGCTTGTAGTAGTTTGATGTGGGAAGGATCTTTGTAAAACATGTTTGAGTGATTAGTAATAACTTTGATTTGCTTGATTAATGATTTGTTCTGCTTCCTTAAATTTCTAAAAATATTGACCTTGATTTTATTCTGGATCTTGGGGTTACGTGTTAATGCCAGTACTGGTGACGACTGCATTAAACACCTTTCACACTATATATCCCACTGCCTCTGCTTTTTCTTCTCCCTTTTTGGGGACCACTGGGACTTCTGGGCACAGACTGAGCTGTGTGTGTGAGGGAGTCTGCAAGCTCTGTGTTCAGGGTGAGAGTTTACTGTGTCTGTGATTCCCACATGTGGCTGGGAACCTTCTTGAGCTGCATAGTCCTCATAAACGACAGTCCTCAGGTTGATCATGATGCAGCCAAAGTACACCCACAGTCTCTGAGGACCAGTAAGTATACAGCGAGAGCGAGGCCACATGGGGCCATTCCGTTCTGGGTGGCAGTTTCAGATCAAGGAGGGTCTGAGGCAGCTGACCAAATTGCCATTTTTCCATTGTCCTCCTCAGACTTTCTGAGGTTAATAAAAAGTCCCAGAATATTACCACCTTGGGCCTTTTGAGCCGTCCTGGGGTAGGTCTGATTTCTGAGAAAATGCCAGTGTGTTTGAGGCTTTGGAACCAAGCTAGGATTGGTGAATAGTTTCTTCCTCAGCACCTTTGTAATCTTCTGGGAAGCATAGGCTTGTTTTGCTTTTGATAAGTCATTTATTTCATGAAAATATAAGCAAAGCTAACTTCCTGCCAACACTTTGCAGTTGGTTGGTTAACAATGTTCTCCACATAGCTGGCCAAGAAGAATGGAGGGAAAGTGTGGTTCTTGTGAAATTTCCCTTTATAACTCATCATGGGCTCTTCACACTTCCTGGAAGATAGTTTTAATTTTGTTCCATTGACTGGTGAATGTTATCAAAGACAAATATTTATCGATTGCCTTCTGGATGCAAGCTGAGAACCACCATTGATGGGGTGGGATGTAGACTGCATATGCTACTCCTTTGTCGTTTTATCCGAGCACTTAGCATATGGACCCCTTGCATGCTTGGAGGAGGGGAAGCAGAGATCCTGAGTCAGCCAGTTGGCGACTAATCACCAGCCACAATACCCTTTTCTTCCCCACCGTGTGTGTCCTGATATGTGGGGGCGCTGGTGTGGGACTTGGGGTGGGAGCAGAGTGGAGCAGCCTCTTGTTGCTCACAGCTGAGTGAGGTTATCTTGAGAACCTCAGGTCACTGCCAGTACCCGAATGGGGAACATTAACTTTGGGGACACGGCTGCTGTCTGTGTCCTCTGAACACTGCAGAGGATAATAAATAACCAGAAGGTTCAGAGAAAGAAGGGACACCTGTCAGCTATCTTGACTTGCAGGCTAAGGGAGCGTGGTGGGATCTTCTAGGTTTGTGGAGAGGTGGGGATGCTGGAGAAGGAAGAGTGGAGGAGGCCAGCAGGTTCGTTTGGTTGGAGTTGGGGACCTCCTCCCGCTCCAGGGCAGCAATAGAGACAGAGCTGCAAAAGTTGGAAGAAGCCAGACTGTGGACACTGGCAAGTCCTGAATTTTAGGCCCATGTGGTAAAATGTTACAGCTGTACTTTGGGCTCCTCCTACCCAGGGCTCCTGAGAAATGAGAGTGAATGTCAGCCTGTCATTTGGGACTTCATAATGTATTAGGCCTAACCACTATATTGGTTTAGTGTTTTATATTACATAAAATTGATACTGGTTGGAGTAGCTAGAAATATTATACTGGCAGCCCAAGGACATATATTGTTAGGCCTTAACACCATTTACACAGATGTTTGGTATAGATGCCACACGATAGGATAGGAAAGCCTTCCACAGATAAAGGTCCAAATGATAAAACAGCCCATATTTGTTCTCTGGAAAGAAAATAGTCCAACCCTCTGCGTGTTAGAAAATGCTCACTTTGCTTTCATGGCCTGTTTATTGACTTGAGGTTCAATTGGCACCGTCTCTGGGAGCGATCTCCTTAATTCTCAGAGAAGGAGCTGATTTGACACCCAAAGAGATAGTATCTTCAGCCTGCGTCTGTGCATCCAGGCTCTTGGTGTGCTGGCCCAGAAGTCTTCCATGCAGTGCAGAGCTGCAGGAGAGCAGAACACTTGAGTGCTTGGCTGCTCCGCAGCGGAGTCCCTCCTGAGCAGGAGAGGTGGTGCCCTTGTTCCTGAGTGTAGCTCCTTCCCAGCCCAGACACCACCAGTGGGCTGTATGGGCTTATGCCCTCTGCTGCCTGACACTGATGAAGGCAAATGTTTAAGCTAGAGGGAGAACTACTTTTATTCAACAAGGGAAATTTGAGAAAGAAGCTAAATCCTGGTGGTCTTAGAAGATACTAAATTTAACTCTTGGCAAATTGTTTATCTTTTTGAACAGGTAATGTATTTACATGGATCTAAAATATAAAATGATATGCAGTGAAAAATCTCCTTTATTTCACTGTGCTCCCGCTTCCACCCCCCACCACATATATATGAAGCCGTGTTATATTTATGTCTTTATATCATTCCTGTAACTACAGACAGATAGGGATGTGTAGTTTTGCTCCACACAGACACATCGTATAGGCTGGTCATTGCCCCTTTGAGAGCTCTCCTCTATTGCCAGAGTCTTCCAATAAAGAAATAAAATATGTTTAATAAAGTTGTGCTGACTAATTTTGTAAAAAGTGCTGCTTGGGACTGATGGGGAACAGATCTACTTGGAATTGATTACCTAAAATAAAAGTGTTAGTATAGTTTCTGATGAAGGTTTGTGATGATTTTAATGAACCTGGATGTATTAATACTACTCTGCCTCTTAGAAATGGAAATTAAAAAATTAAAAAAACAAAAACAGACTCCCAGTGGATGTGCCTTTGTCCCA
Source organism: Taxidea taxus jeffersonii (assembly GCA_003697995.1). Taxonomy (NCBI): domain Eukaryota; kingdom Metazoa; phylum Chordata; class Mammalia; order Carnivora; family Mustelidae; genus Taxidea; species Taxidea taxus. Next base: position 8,111 of record ML106353.1, on the reverse strand, counting down.
GTATGAGAACTCTTTATTTGTCCTTTTGTCCTGGAATCATTTTCAGTATCTGTATTTCTTCTCTCTCTCTCTCTCTCTCTCATTCCCCTACTCCTTTCTTAAGTCTTTTACCATCTCCAAGAGCTAGAGCAGTCATTTTCCTCCTGTTTTTTTTCCTTTTTTCTTTTTTAAGATTTTATTTATTTATTTGACAGAGACAGCAAGAGAGGGAACACAAGCAGGGGGATTGGGGGAGGGAAAAGTAGGTTTCCCAGCGAGCAGGGAGCCCAGAGTGGGGCTTGATCTCAAGACCTTGGGATCATGACCTGAGCCGAAGGCAGACGTTTAACAACTGAGCCACCCAGGCATCCCTTCCTATTTCTTTTTGAGCAAACACGCTGTGTTGCCACTTTTTGCCACATGGCCAATGAAGTTCTGATCTCCACTCAGAACTTAGTTCTCTGACGGACACTGTGCTGTTCCAGTGGGGTTAGTTTGAAGTGTAGTAAGAATATGAGAACAGCTGGACAACTTGGACTTCATCTCCACAATAATGTAATTTGGGGTGTTGAAGTCATGGAGCATTGAACAAATTTTTTAAAAGATCCATGTTGAATTAAATGTTTCTCTCCCTTGGAATTCCTCCTCCCACCCCCAACAAAGGCAGAAGTATTACACCCTTGCCCTTGGCCTTTATCCCCATTTGTTCCAGACAGGTAGTAGAAAAAAGTCCTGGGGTTCTTTACTGACTTAAGCAGTAAGTTTACCGAGAATGATGACCAGTATTTGGGATGACAAGATGGGATGAGAATTTAATTAACTTTCTCTTTTCCCAAAATCTGTTTCAGCAACTTTACCAGATCCTGACAGACTTTGATATCCGGTTTTATATGTATGAGCTACTTAAGGTAAGTGGCATTCATATGCAGTGAATTTTTTCAGGTGTATTCATTAAAGGAGAAGTTTCAGAGAGGACAAAGAGAACTCAGGCAGACTCTTGATACTTAGAGAATTTCGTGAAGTTTTTGTTTTTGTTTTTTAAATTTTTTTAAGTAGGCTCCACACCCAACTCGGGCTTGAAATCATGACCCTGAGATCTAGAGTCACAGGCTCTACTGACTGAACCAGCCATGCGCCCCAAGGGATTTTTTTGCTTCTGTTTTAACCTACATTGAGATCTCTGTCGTGGGATCTTTACATAGGAACTTTCCAGTGGAACTGAGAAAGATGGCCGAGTTAAGAGATACCAGGAATCAAAACCTCCTTCTTTGTAGCTCTTGCTGGCCCTTGGATTTTCTTTTTGCTGTTTAATTAACACTGTTAGTTTTCATGGTATAACATGTCACCCAGAACTTAACACTTTTTAAAAAGTTATTTATTATTTCCCCTAAATTCTGTGGGTTCCTGGGTGAGTCTTCTGCCTGGGTCAGCATGACTGGGGCACACTGGTCCAGGATGGCCTCATTCACATCTTGGGGGTGGCAGCTGGCATAGCCGAAGCCTCCTCGTTCTACAGGGGTTAGTCTAAGCTGCTTCTTCCCCTGGTGGCCTCAGTTCCTACTAGCACGAGAGGGCAAAGTTTGATGTGTAAGCACTTTTCAAGCCTCTGCTTTAATCATTGTCTCCTAATGCCCTATTGGCCAAAGAAATCCTGGCCAAGCCTAGATTCAAAGAATGGGGAAGTAGACTTCACCTTTTGATGGGCAGAGCATTGAAATCACAGTCTGGAGGGACGTGCGTGCTAAGAGGTAGGCCTCTATGGCCATCTTTCTCTCACCATCACTCATAATCCCCTTTCTAGCCTACCCTCCAGCCCTGACTGACATGTACATGCAGGGAGAGGTGATGGTGGGTCGGGGGTGGGGTGGGGGGTCCTTCTAGTTGTGGTAGTAATCTCCCAAGACGGAAATTTTGAAACATTACTGGTTGATGAAGGAATGATCTTTTAAAAAGATCACTTAGGTAAAGAATTCTAAAATGGCTTGTAAAATGGAATAGACCAATGGCTCCTAAGTAGTTTTGAGTCATGGATCACTAAGAATCTAAAGAGAACATGTAAACTCCCCCCCGAAATACATGTATAAATATACAGTATTACATTAAGTTTTACTGGGGGGGGGGGGGGCGTGGATCTCAATTTAAGAACCTCTGAAAGATAGAGATGACTGAGTTATTAGCATTATTGAAGAAAATTGCCAAGATGGAGTCTAATGGGATTGTGAACAGTTACTCGAACAAAATCCCAAGTTTAATTTAGGCTAAGCTTTAGGGAATGGGGGTTTGGAGAACTAGCTCTATGAGATAAATGTGTTTTCTTAGAAGCGCTTATACAGACCACTTGTCATTAGTACCAAGGTGGCCAATTTAAGAGTCCACTCTTAAAACTAATGGGTCTTTCTTTTGCCAGTAAGCTCAGAAGCATGTGAAGGTAGAGCTTGCTTTATCACACCTTTCTGCATGTCTTCTCCAGACCAGAATGGAAGGTGTTCGTGGGGAAGAGGTTTGCGGTATTGTGCTCTTACAAGCTGTCTGGCTACCTCCTTCTCTGGAGGTGCTTGCCGGAGAACCCCATGCATCCACCCAGTGAGAGCTGCAATCCAAATCCCACAGTTGGTTATTTTATTTTTAAAGTAAGGTATTAAGATTTTGTGGTTTTCACTTAGCACACCAAAGATGAAGATTTAAACCTAGCATAGCTGTGCTTAAGTCAAGGAAAGACATCCCGATGACGCAGGTCTTCACAGGCGGATCATGTGGATGATACTGTGTGTCTGATATCCCTTCTGCTTTCTGGAGGTAACGGCTAGCCAGTAAGGGCATTTCTGCTAATGAGGCACAGAACCCCAGACAAAGTTTGAAAAATGTTTTTCATGCTTAATAGTCAGATAATACCAGATTTTGAAACTGAAATAACTCCTCCAAGGAATTTAAAAGCATGTCAGCGACTCCACAGGGAGTCTGACTAGTGAACTTGGCAAAAGAATTAATTCCCTTACTGTACTTGTTCAGCCTCTGCTTAGGTTTTTCTTATATCCCAGGTATTATAGTCCTAATTAGTCCATTCCTTTGGGCAGAGACTGGGCAAAGTAACAGAATCGACAGTTGGTGAATTTTCTCTTTGAGGTAATAAAATGGGGATTGAGGAAGAGGAGATCTTCAGCTTCACGGAAAATGTCAAAGAAACTGAGGCTAGGTCTATTGAGTGGTTGCCGGGTACACAGTTCAGTCTCTCGATTCAGATCCGGGGAGGTGTGTCCTCAGGAGCCCTGGTTTCAAAAGACACTGTGACAAAGCCATTGTAGAATCTTGCTACACCTGTTGTTGTGAAGCAAAACAAAGAGAAAATTAAATTGAAGTAGAACTTCCATAAATGAATAAGTCTTAAGTGTATAGGTTTTTGGGTTTTTACATAAGTGAAACCTTCACCCAGATCTGTACGGTACTGTGCTGCCCAGTATAGTAGCTGTTGCCCACAGGGAGCTATTTAATCCGTGCCTTAATCACAGTAGCCGTTATTTCAAGTGTTAGTGGCCTCCTGTGGCTGGTGGCTACTATATTAGTGCAGCTATAGAATATTCCTGTCATTGCAGAAAGTTCTATTGGGCAGGCTGGTAGAGAATATTACGAATACCCCCAGAAGGCTCTCATATGCCCCTTCTCTTCAGGACCTTTTTCTGAAGATACTATTCTCACTTCTACCCCCATAGTTTAGTTTTGTCTGTTTTTTAACCCTCGTATATAAAGCATCATGTGCTGTCTACTTTTTGTGTCTGGGGAAAGCAGAATTTGTTTATTCCTGGAATGCTGATCCTAGAGCTCATTCTCTGACCTAGTCCAGTGGTTCTCAATCAGATCAGTTTGGCAAAATCTGGAACCATTTTTGGCTGTCACAATGGTGAAGAGTGTAACTGGCATTTGGTAGGAAGAGGACAGGGATTCTGTAAAACGTCCTGCCATGCACAGGACAGCTCTCCCAGGCAAGAATTACTCCAAGTCCCAGGTGTCCAAGATGTCAGCAGTGCCGAGTTAGAAAAACACTAACCTTGTCTTGTGGAAAACTCCCCTAAAAGCACTCAGTGCCAGGCACATAGTAGGAAGCACAAGATGATAGGTTGCTATGATTATTATTACCTAAGGAGGAAATCATGGCAGTCAAGTAGGCTGCAGTCCTTTTTTTTTTTTTAATATTTTTTTTAAGATTTTATTTATTTATTTGTTAGAGAGCAAGCGAGCACAGGCAGACAGAGAGGCAGGCAAAGGCAGAGGGAGAAGCAGGCTCCCCGCCGAGCAAGGAGCCCAGTGTGGGACTTGATCCCAGGACGCTGGGATCATGACCTGAGCCAAAGGCAGCCGCTTAACCAACTGAGCCACCCAGGCGTCCCTGCTGCAGTGCTTTTGAAGACAAGCCAGAAGGCCTAATTTAAAATGTGTGGGAATAGTTACTGTGTTCAGAAAGGGAGAATTAGAAGCAAATTTTTGTATTATCTAAAACAAACAAACCACCCAAAGAAAAAATGGTAAGATACAAATGGCAAAAAAAAAAAAAAGTTTTGAATCAGTATTTATCCAAAGAAGATGCAGGATAACCACTAAGACCCAAAAAGATGTCCTCTTGATCACCCAGTTAGGAAACACAATTCAGATCCATGTGAGGGCCCACGTGAGACCCTCCAGAAAGGCGATAATCCCGAGGATGAACCAGTGACAAGTTGTTGGCAAGGATGTAATGAAACCGGAACCTTCATACGTGACTGCTGGGGATGTAAAATGGAGCAGGCACTTTGGAAAACGATCAGGCAGACTTAAAAAGTTCGATGTAAACTAACGGACGGCTCAGCACTTCTACCCTCAAGAGTCTGTGTAGGAGCAATGAAAGCCTGTGTCCTCTCAGAGACCTGTACGTGAACATGCATAAGCAGTGTTCTTCGTTTAGCCCCAAACTGGAGACAACTCAGATGTCCGTCAGCTAGTACAGCCCTACAGCAGATTACTACTCAGCAACACGAAAGGGACACAGATGAGTCTCGGCAACATTATGCTGAGGGAAGGAAGGCAGAGTACCATGTATTGTATTATCTCACTTTACAAATGCCCAGAAAAGGCAGTTCGGCAGTAACAGCAAGTTTGTGGTTACAGCTGAGGTAGGGGCAAAGAGGAGTGGGGACTGATCACAGGCAAGCTGACAGGGAATTCTTGGGGTAGTGGCAGAGTTCCAAGACTGGATTGTGGTGCCAGTCGCACAACTCTGTGAATGCGCTAAAGGAAATCATGGACTTCTATGTTTAAAATCGTATCTGCGTGTCGTCTGTCTTGTAGGGAGCAATATCTTCCCTTAGAGTAAAAATAGAACTCTTATAGGCCCCTGGCTTAGGGGTTGTTTGTAAAAGAAAATATTAATACTAGAACACTGGTATTCGACACATCTTCATTCCCACAGTGACTCTTGTGTGCCATTTGAACCACTGTGAGAGGGGACTCTGGTATTTCCCAGTTCTGGTTTTAAACCCATTGAGGTAGACCAACAGATGAGTGTAGGATTTCTAAATCTAGGTGGCTGGTGCAGTGTTACCTACTAACACCTAGGTAGGAAGCGTCTCCCTGTCCCCTCCCTCACAGAGCCCCCTTTCTACCAGCTGCCGGCATAGGGTGCCCCCAGAGCAAGGGGCGCCTTCTGAAGCATGCCTGTTCTCCTCTGTCACGGACCATAAGCTGCTCTTTGGGAGAGTGCATCCAAGCCAGGCTCTCACAAACAATAAGAATATGTTTGCGTCAGGGTTGGTAGATGGTTTGCTTACTTTTCTCTGTGCTTTCTTGTCTAATAGGCCCTGGATTACTGCCACAGCAAGGGAATCATGCACAGGGATGTGAAGCCTCACAATGTCATGATAGATCACCAGCAGAAAAAGGTACCATTGCAGCCAGGCAGTGACAAGGCTTTCCGTGGAAGGCCTAGGGCAGACAGAGCGCTGGCCAGTACCCAGGTGGTACCACAGACCCATTTACCGCTGTCCGGCAGACTTGTGTTACTGTTCCCTCTTCAGTCTCTGGTGTTGCCGTCTACTTTGCATAAGCGTGTACGCAAGGAAAGTAGGCAGCCGAGCCTCACTGTCGTCCCATGTTTACTTCGGTCATGGTTTTCCAGAGGGCTGTGCAGAGAAACTCCAGCTGATGGTTTCTCCTCATTTTAATGACCCTTAGACCAATCAGTGTGCCTGGCCTTACGAGTACACTTGGGTCTCTCCTATTTTCGATACCTGGTTCTCGTTGTCCCTGACTGGTGAGTGGACAAATCCACAGCTAAGAGATGAACGAAAAGCTGGAGCAGTGCTTCAGGGCTGGGCTGGGGCCTGTGTCCCCAACCCTGTCAGTCATGGCAGCTGCTAATGACGGAGGAGTGTTACACTGCCAGCGATATGGACACAGAGTCAAAGGCTTAAGCTTGATTGATCTGAAGAGGATGAAAAGCCAGGATCATTTGAATTTTAAAAAAGAAAAAGCAAATAAGATTCTGAGTGCTCTGCTCTAGAAGGGACCCTTCCACCATTGCTGAAAGTGTAATTTTTGCTAGCATTTTTCATGTGGCCCACGTAATTGTTAACTAATGTGATGTGGCCTTGTTCTAAGGTATGGGCATCTGAAATCACTCCTTTACGTGTTTGATTTCTGTCATGTTTGTAGCTGCGACTGATAGACTGGGGTCTGGCAGAGTTCTACCATCCTGCTCAGGAGTACAATGTCCGTGTAGCCTCGAGATATTTCAAGGGCCCGGAGCTCCTTGTGGACTATCAGGTAAAACTCCTGGCCAAACATCTCCCCCACCTTTGTGTGTTTCCTTAGGGCTTCTCCTCCTTTGCTCTTTGGATACATTCAGAACCGAGCCTGAAACGTTAATTTCAGATTTTTCTCAGTAATTTTTTTTTCCTTTGAATTCTAAAATATATGCAAAGGTCAAGTGAAGACTAAAAATCCAGATCAGAGAAACGCATTTGTAACACCCTTCACTGACAGGCTGACCTTATTTCCCCAGATGTATGATTACAGCTTGGACATGTGGAGTTTGGGTTGTATGTTAGCCAGCATGATCTTTCGAAAGGAGCCCTTCTTTCACGGACAGGACAACTACGACCAGGTGAGCAAACAGTGACTGGCTCTTCCCCATGTCGGCCAGATGCCAAGAAAAGGGAGTCCTATGACAGGGATGCTGTCCTCGAGCCACTAAATGTCACTCAGTGTCTGCACAGAAGTTTTTCCTTCAGGGTAAAGAGTTGCATGACTCTTTGTGGTTACCAGGTCCCCAAATGTAGAGACAGATAAACTCTCTCGTGCGCAACTTCCAGAGAGAGTCCTGTGAAGAAGTCAGGAAGCCCTTGTCTAATAAAAGCAGACTGTAGTTATTAGATTGTGATGCCCCCAGAGTTGTCAGCTTCTGGAAGATTATTGTCGTAAGTTGTTACCATTTTAAAGGCGGTTTGGAAATTTGCGTTCTGTGAACATCGTGTCCTGGGATCTGCCACCTGCATGCCCCAGGCTACAGCCTGTATCTGGTCCCTGGGGACTCAGTGGTGTGGAAGCCCCCGTGCCTTGGGATCGCGCCCTCCCAGGCCTGCAGTGAGCTCTGTGCTCAGTGATTTGGTCAGTTTGTTTTGTGTTTCAGCTTGTTCGCATTGCCAAGGTTCTGGGTACAGATGAGCTGTATGGGTATCTGAAGAAATATCACATAGACCTAGATCCGCACTTCAACGATATCCTGGGACAGTAAGTAAGAGAGGGAGAGAGAATGAGGGTTTTACCTTACCCTGTTTCAGAACTGGGAATGTCGCTGAAATCACTTGCTAATCATAGCAAAATTGAAACCTCCTCCCTTTTTTGCCTGTATTTTTTTTTTTAACTTGCTTTGAGGTATCTGGACATTGTAACATGTGTCTTCTGGTCACTGTACTTCTCTAAGAGATAACCTGTCAGTAGAAAATGGAAGACAAAACCCTATTACAGGAAAAAAGCTTTCTGATACAGCAAATGCTTATTTTAACGGAAAATCTTAGAAAGCTGTGATTCTTTGAGTAAGAGCTTTATAGTTTTTTCTTGTTCTGTGTAATGGATTTTGTACAAGATAGCAAATTTTGGGGCACCTG
>ML106352.1:49498-59654 GCA_003697995.1 Taxidea taxus jeffersonii | reverse complement strand
GAGCGTATTATGCTTAGCGAAATAAGTCAACTGGAGAAAGACAACTACCACATGATCTCCCTGATATGAGGAAGTGGAGATGCAACGGGGGTGGGAGTTAAGGTGGTAGGAAAAGTAAAAAGGAAAGAAGATGGGATCGGGAGGGAGAAAAACCAAAAGAGACACTTAATGTCATAAAACAAACTGAGGGGAGTGGGGGGAAGAGGGGTTGTGTGAGGGTGGTGGGGTTACATCATATGTTTAAATAAAGCTTAAATAAAGTAAAAAAAAAAAAAAATCACCAAGGGGACTCTTAAAATGTACAAATTTAGGGAGGGAGAGTTCCCTCCAGGGCACCTGAATAAGAATCTCTTGGCAGTGGGACTGAAGAATCCATAGATTTATGCCAGAACATTCGTACAGAGTCAGTCTAGCCTTTGTCTGTGGGGTAGAGTTGGGGATCACTGCTCTATATATCATCTTTTAGTAAACTGTCACAGCCATCACAGCCATCTCAAGAGTTCCTTTCCCTCTTCATGGAAGAGCTTCCTATTCCCTACAAACATCTCTAATATGACATGGCTTAGAGTCCCTTCAACATTCTCTCCCCTCTTCTGACTGTCATTGTATCTATTTTTACATTAAAATGTGCCACCAAGAAATGAATATAATTGTGATCTGAGAGTGTAGAGCACAGCAAAATTATCCCCTCTTGTCTTCTGAAGACTGTAATTTAATTAATACAGCGTCAGGCCACATTAAAACTTTTTGAGGCCAGTTAAACTATGGAATCATGATGCACTCACCATTGACTGAAGCTCTCTAAATCTGCCTTCTTTACCTTGGAAGTTGGATTTTTAGTTTAATTTGGTTTTGACTCAAGGGCAGTACTCCATTGTTTTCCCTTTTCTTCAGTGTTTTTTTTTTTTTTTTCCTTTTTATAAAATAGGCATTAAGGAAACGGAGTCAATGAGATTTGGTGATCAATTATATAGTTAGGTGTGATTAAAATAAAGGGTGTGTCAAGGAAGCCTCCAAGGATTCTAGCTTTAGAAGTTACGTGAAGCCTCTCTATGTTAAGAATTTTGGAGGTGAAACAGTTGAAGGATGGAGTAGAGATGATAAATTTGGCTACAGCCATATTGAGTTTTTGGTGGATCAGGCAGAGGTGTCTAGCCAATGGATATGGAAGTCAGAATGCAAGTTAGAGACATAAGTTAGGAGCCCATAGGTTTCTAGGCGGTATTTAGAGCTGTAGAACTCTCTCTTAACATAGGTTATTATTCATATTTTATTATTCATGTTTTAGTTATAATATAGTATTGAAAAAATAAAGGACTGCGGTATGGTTCTAAAGACCTTCCTTCCAGCTGCCATTGATTATCCAGAACATACCTTTCTGTATTAAACCTATTTGGACACCATAAGAAATCTTATCAAATTTCTAAATGAAATTCAGATATATTATCTCTCTCTCATTTCCCTGATGCCTCTGATTAGTAACCAGGTGAAAGGAATGAGGTCTGACTTCAGGAAGAAGCCATTAGGAAATTATGTTTCTGTTTGCAATTCTAGTCACAAAGTTACTTGTTCATTGTGTAAGTAATGCTTTTTTGGCTTGATCAGAGGTCTTTGCACATGAATTACATTCCAAGCCTGGCTCTCTTTAAGTTTTTGTAAAATGTTTAAAAACATTTGGCAAATCAAACATAGTTTTGATTAATGATGAACACTCTTTCTCCAAGAAGAAACTTTTAGGAAAAAAAAAAACAACCCAATGAATTAATTCAGAAAATAAAAGTAAGCCAAAATGATCTTAACAGAGGTGCAAACTGTTTCTCAGCAGTCAGGTCTCTGGCTGTGAAATGGTTAAAACAAAAAGCATTTTGGGGTTTCATTGGAGAAATGGTCCTTGGGATTAAATTCTCCTTTGACTTGACTTCAAACAAAACAGAGCAACAGGATGGGGTTCTTCGTGCTCTTGGAATGTATGTGATCACTTCCTTGTTAGGAATTGATTTTAAATTATTCCCTTTGCTCCTGTTTACCTCATTATTCTTTGAGCATAAATCTTACCCTCAAATAATTTATGCGTAAAGGAATCTGATAGAGGAACAGAACAGGCTCACCAAGTGTCTCCTGCTCATTACAAGTGAATAAATAAATAGGAATACCAAACAATCATTCTCATCAAAAGAATGTGGTAGGGTTTTTTTTTTCCTAGACATCTCTAATAATTACTGAAGGATTAGGGGAATCTATCCACTGTGAAACTTACCAGAGGCTTATAAAATCAGCACAGTCAAATATCTTGGATTCAGCCTTGGTGACATTATTTTCTGCCATAATAAGCCTCTTCATGATGAATCAGAAATTTTATGCTATTAGGAGCCCAATTATCTGTGGATAGAGTGTGGGGTTAGGGGTGTGTTTTATTGGGGGAAGGGGTGGTTGTAGTAAAGCACTATTTTTTATGATCCAAGTCAGGGAATTGATACCATCTCTTGCCTCAGATTATCTGCTAATGCATACTTACCCTGAGTTAATCATGAGCAGAGGAATAAACCTCACTGGCCCACATGGGTGTTGTGTATACAGTTTTGTTCTCATTAACACACCACAGCAACCAAGTATTGTCACCTCTTCCTTCTTGTCTCTCGCCTTCCTCTTCTATCAGATCTAAGAGTCAAATGCCCAGTCCAGTGTCACACTTTCTTACCATGCATAATTTGTTCACTTAAGGTTTCTTAGATTGGAAATGATAACCTCCTGACTCTTCTTTGGCATCCAGGAGCCCATACTAATAGTGAGTTTATGGAGGGCTGGGGATGCTGAATTTCATCCTAGCCTAAAAAGAAATGAATCCCATCTGAAGTTTAACCCCACTGTGGTAGGTGCTGTGCCCTTATGCCCAGATTCCCCTGGGCAGAATAAAGGACTTCTCCAAGTGCTGGGAGTGCTCAAAGAAGGCAGCCATCAGCTGTCAGCCCTTTTTGGGCATTGTCTTTTATGATGGAAACTGCTTTGCCAAAGGTCATACCTCTCTGCATGGCAGCCCACATTCAATTCGATGACTGCCATAATGGTATAAAGGCCCAGCCCCCTGTCCCAACTCAGGACAACTTCAGAGGACCATGCCAGCTCCGGAGCTCCCTGTTAGGTCCCCTGGAGCTTGCACTGGGACTTCGTCACAGCTGGCATCTCGCTCTGCCCAGTCCAGACTTCTTCCACTCCCTTCCTCAGGAGCTTTTCTCAGGAGCTTTCCCTGATAGCCCTGCATGCTAATTTCCATCTCAGACTCTGTTTCCAGGGGACCCACTCAACTTTGATGTGTGGAAATTAGCTTATCTTATGTTATTTCATTGGTTATACCCCCAGTTTGTTCTCAAAAGCTTTTAATTCAGGTTAAGAAGAAGTCTGAGTAAGCACAATTCAATGACTACTGGGGCTACTTGGGACTGGGCTTTTGGCTGATAATATATATGATGAGACATCAGAATGGTTGAGGGAGGTGAGGAAGGCTTTTACAGTAGAGGTTCCCCAGCCCACTTCCTTAATGGGACTCTTCAGTAGTAAGACCTGGGGAACTTATCTTTGTTCAAAGACCACCTGATATTCTGAAGTACAGTCTTTTTTTTTTTTAATAAGATTTTTTATTTATTTATTTGACAGAGATCACACGTAGGCAGAGAGGCAGGCAGAGAGAGAGAGGGAAGCAGGCTCCCTGCTGAGTAGAAAGCCCGACTGGGACTCGATCCCAGGACCCTGAGATCATGACCTGAGCCGAAGGCAGCACTGAGCCACCCAGGCGTCCCTGAAGTACAGTCTTATTTCACAGTCATGGCTTTAGGATATCCTGGCATCCTGTCTTATGATAGCGAACTCAAAGTACCAAGCCCCCAAACTGGCTTTTCTGTTGCCCTAACAGAAATGTGACAGTTATTAATAAGTTCAAAATGGATCACTTGTGTTTTCTTCTTGGCCCTAAGAGAAATGGATATCTGGGAAAGTTTCCAGGGTGTTTTAAGGTCTTCCCTCTACCAGATATTCAGGTCTAGCTAACAACTGATACATGCTCCAGCCCTAGGAGCCCAAGTATCCAACTTGACTCTCTGGCACTTGCAGGAGAACACAGTTGTTTGGCCAGTGAATGGAGTGAGGACCTCAAAGCTGTGGGTCCACATTTGCTGGCCAATGTGCTTAGGGAGCCAAAGGACACACATAAGCTCTTGGAAACTTTGTGCCATGCTGGGAAGCCTTCCCAAACTTCAGCAACCTGAAGGTGTCCCTGGAAGGCCACTGGAGTGAATGCATGGGCATCTTCTTAGGTCTTAAAAGCATACTGCTCCCCCGTCAAAGTCATGTCTTTTTGGTGAAGATCAAATGCTCACGCTGATGCTCTTTGGGGAAAATCATTGAAGTTTGCAGTTGTCTTTTCAGGGCTCACCCAGGGCTCTTGCTCCACATGACTATACCCTCCACCCTCCAATACCCCCCCTACTACTGTCACCCCTTCACCCACTCTCCCTTCTTGACCTGGTGTTCAGTTGCATAAGCTCTTTATCTTGGAAGCTATTAAATTAATCCTTTCCTAAGAAGACTCTGAAGACCTTTAGAGATAAATTCCCAATGGTGGGATTTCAGTCATTCTGGTAGGACATGGGGAGATATTTTTTTAGCACAACATTAATTCTGTGTTTACCTTCAATTCATACAAGAAAAGGGAAGACTGCCTCCCTTCACATTTAATTCTGAAGCTGTCCCAAGGAGGGCAGGAGGGTGTGCAGGAGGCTGACCTGTGACAGTCAAGAGAATTCACCTAACAGGTGTCCAGTACAGGGGTGCAGTTGAGCAAGGGCCAACCTGTGCCATTTTGAAAGCCATCCCTGCATTTGCATTGAGGCCATGCCTTTTATGGGTTTCTCTTAGCCATGGCTAAGAGTGACAGGAGTACTAAGGCAGGCATTTCTGGGAAAGAGAACTTCACTGATAGCCAGCTTTGGCAAAGACTCCCTAAAATCTTGTAGAACCTCCCTTGACCCACATGGCATTCTGGGATGCTTCCACCCAATCTCTCTATTCTTTTCACCAAGTAACCAGACTTGCATGGCAGTCTGATAGTTCTCCCAAATCTTCCACCTTTGCCCCATTTTATCTCATAAGCACTTTCTGTAATAAAATCATTGCTTAACTCCTTCTTGCTTCCTGCTTTTCTGAAACCCAAATTAATGAATGAGGCTTCTATTTTAGCTGTCAATATTTGACTATTTACTAATCAACCCCTTCCACCAACACCATCCCCCATCTGAGAAGAGGTAGAAAAGGCTTTCCATTATGAGAAAGGGTTATAGACTCAGGGGTCCTCAGAGAAAACTTAGGGAAAGAAATCACAACCAAATAATAATAGTAATAATAACAACAATACTACCTTTAAAGGTTAAGAAGAACATTTCTATCCTTACTTTAATCTTTCTAACTGCTCCATAAGTTAGGAGAAAAGGGAAATGTAACTACTGTTTGTTGAGGGTCTACCTCATGCCATGCATTTGCTTCAGATTTGCATAAAAGGAATATGAGTATCAACCCAGATGAACAGATGAGGATTCCAAGTCATGGAAAGGCAATGCTGTGAAGCCATACTTACACTGTTAGTAGGAGATGAGCCAGAATTCAAACACAGCATTGTAGGACCTCAAAATCTCTGTAGTGCCAAGCAAGTGCTCCATTTTTGTGAGTAAAAGAAGAATTTCTACTCCAGCCTTTTGACTGTAGGATGGAGAAATGGACTTAGATGCCTAAACTGCTAAACAGGCAGTAGGGTCATTCCATGGTTGCCTTGATAAGACAACGGTGACCCATTTGTGCTTTCCTAAGTGACTCTGTGCCAAACAATTGTGAAAACAGACTTCCAGAGGCCCTAAACAAGAGCCAATGGTCTAGGCTCCCCATTGAGGAATTGCCAGGACTGATGGCAGAGCCTGGGAGAGCAAGAAGGAAATGAATAGCTGCCTTATATACAAAGAAAGTCCAAGACAAAAAAAATAAAACAAAACATTTCTCAGGAATGCAAAGCAGAGCTTCATCATCACTAATAACCAGAACATCCTACAAAAGTCCTCTTGCACCATCCCTCCTGGCCATTTGTGAGCCACTTTCCTCTTATGTTTACCCAGACACCAATTCGAATTTGACTTGAAAAGTTCAAGGTAGGGGGAATTTGGGAAGGGGTATACAATTTTAATTGTCCCAGGCCCTACTTCAGCAGGGGAATGGCTCTGCCTTCTTCAGCAGGTGGAAGGTCTCATTCAGCCCAGTGGGAAATTTGGTTCCCTGGAGAAACTGGCTTCCAGATATTTAGAGAAAGCTTAAATTTCGTTATCCAGTTGAATCCAACTCAAGAATTGGTCAAGGCACTTAGGAATGACTTCTGGATTCTTTATAGAGCCAAAAATTGTTCTGTAATGACAACAACAACAACAACAACAACAAAACCATGATATAGAAGCTCTTTGGAAGGTTTTACTTTTGCTATTACTAGAGAGAGATGAAAATGAGAAGGAAATTACACCATTGTCTTTTCTATCCTGGAATACTTCCAATTCCCAGCATATCCTACCAGTCTAGTTTCTAGAGCAGGGATAGGAATGGATATTTCCCAAAGTTAACAAATTGAGCAATGGTCCACAATTCTATTTCTCTACTTATATGTATCTATATCTCTGTAAATTATATGAATATGCTATTATCATTTGCTAATATTTCAGGACACATATAACTGCAGTAAGGCTTATACTTCATGAGAGTAGATATACATCTGTATTTCATTTATTTTTATTTATTCATTTATTTTTTCAATTAACATATAATGTATTATTTGCCCCAGGGGTACAGGTCTGTGAATCAACAGGCTTACACATTTCACAGCACTCACCATAGCAAATATCCTCCACAATGTCCATAACTCAGTCACCCTATCGCTACCACCCTACCTCCCAGCAACTCTCAGTTTCTTTCATGAGATTAAGAGCCTCTTATGGTTTGTCTCCCTCCCAATCCCATCTTGTTTCATTTTTTCCCTTCCTACCCCCCATGACTCCCTACCCTGCATCTCAAATTCCTCAGAGAGATCATATGATAATTGCCTTTCTCTGATTGACTTACTTCACTTAGCATAATACCCTCTAGTTCCATCCACATCACTGCAAATGGCAAGATTTCATGTCTTTTGATAGCTGCGTAGTATTCCATTGTATATATATGTGTGTGTATACATATACATATATGTATACATATATGTATGTATATACATATACATGCCACATACATATGTATATGTATATACATATACATACCACATCTTCTTTATCCATTCATGTTTTGATGGACATCTAGGTTCTTTCCATAGTTTGGCTATTGTGGACATTGCTGCTATAAACACTCAGTTGCACATGCCCCTTTGGATCACTACATTTTTTTTTAAAGATTTTTATTTGCATATTTGACAGAGAGAGATCACAGGTAGGCAGAGAGGCAGGCAGAGGAAGAGGAAGGGAAGCAGGCTCCCTGCTGAGCAGAGAGCCCAATGCGGGGCCCTATCCCAGGACCCTGAGATCATGACCTGAGCCGAAAGCAGAAGCCTAACCCACTGTGCCACCCAGGTGCCCCTTGGATCACTACATTTTTATCATTAAGGTAAATACCCAGTAGTGCGATTGCTGGGTCATAGGGTAACTCTATTTTCAACTTTTTGAGGAACCTCCATGCTGTTCTCCAGAGTGGCTGTACCAGCTTGCATTCCCACCAACAGTGTAGGAGGGTTCCCCTTTCTCCACATACTTGCAGCATCTGTCATTTCCTGACTTGTTCATTTTAGCCATTCTGACTGGCGTGAAGTGGTATCTCACTGTGGTTTGGATTTGTATTTCCCTGATGCTGAGTGATGTGGAGCACTTTTTCATGTGTCTGTTGGCCATCTGGATGTCTTCTTTGCAGAAATGTCTGTTCATGTCCTCTGCCCATTTCTTGATTGGATTACTTGTTCTTTGGGTGTTGAATTTGATAAGTTCTTTATAGATTTTGGATACTAGCCCTTTATCTGATAAGTCATTTGCAAATATCTTCTCCTATTCTGTCAGTTGTCTTTTGGTTTTGTTGATTGTTTCCTTTGCTGTGCAAAAGCTTTTGATCTTGTTGAAGTCCCAATAGTTCCTTTTTGCCCTTGCTTCCCTTGCTTTTGGTGATAATTCTAGGATGAAGTTGCTGTGGTTGAAGTCGAAGAGGTTGCTGCCTGTGTTCTCCTCTAGAATTTTGATGGATTCCTATCTCACATTGAGGTCTCTCATCCATTTTGAGGCTATTTTTGTATGTGGTGTAAGGAAATGGTCCAGTTTCATTCTTCTGCACTTGGCTGTCCAATTTTCCCAACATCATTTGTTGAAGCAACTTTTTTTCCATTAGAGATTCTTTCTTGCTTTGTTGAAGATTAGTTGACCATAGAGTTGAAAGTCCATTTCTGGGCTCTCTATTCTGTTCCATTGATCCAAGTGTCTGTTTTTGTGCCAGTACTATACTGTCTTGATGATTACAGCTTTGTAATAGAGCTTGAAGTCTGGAATGGTGATGCCACAAATGTTCGTTTTCTTTTTCAACATTTCTCTGGCTATTTGGAATCTTTTCTGGTTCCATATACATTTTTGGATTATTTGTTCCATTTCTTTGAAAAAAGTTGATGGTATTTTGATAGGGATTGCATTAAATGTATAGATTGCTGTAGGTAGCATAGACATTTTCACAATATTTGTTCTTCCATGAGCATGGAATGTTTTTCCATTTCTTTGTATCTTCTTCAATTTCTTTCCTGAGTATATTAATAGTTTTCTGAATACAGATTCTTTACCTCTTCCATCGGGTTTATTCTTAGGTATCTTATTGTTTTGGGTGCAGTTGTAAATGAGATCAACTCCTTAATTTCTCTTTCTTCTGTCTTGCTGTTGCTGTATAAAAATGCACTGATTTCTGTGCACTGATTTTATATCCTGATACTTTACTGAATTCCTATATGAGTTCTAGCAGTTTCAGAGTGGAGTCTTTTGGGTTTTCCACATAAAGTATCATATCATCTGCAGACAGTGAGAGTTTGACTTCTTCTTTGCTGATTCGGATGCCTTTTATTTCTTTTTGTTGTCTGATTGCTGAGGCTACGACTTCTAGTACTATGTTGAATAGCAGTGGTGATAGTGGACAGCCCTGCCATGTTCCTGACCTTAGGGGAAAAGCTATCAGTTTATCCCCATTGAGAATGATATTTGCTGTGGGTTTTCTATAGATGGCTTTGATGATATTGAGGTATGTACCCTCTATCCCTACACTTTGAAGAGTTTTGATCAAGAAAGGATGCTGTACTTTGTCAAATGCTTTCTTGGCATCTACTGAAAGTATCATATGGTTCTTGTTCTTTCTTTTATTAATGTATTGTATCACATTGATTGATTTGTGGATGTTGAACCAACCTTGCAGCCCAGGAAAAAAATCCTACTTGGTCATGGTGAATAATCCTTTTAATGTACTATTGGATCCTATTGGCTAGTATTTTGGTGAGAATTTTTGTATCCATGTTCATCAAAGATATTGGTCTGTAATTCTCCTTTTTGATGGGGTCCTTGTCTGGTTTTGGGATCAAGGTAATGCTGGCCTCATAAAATGAGTTTGGAAGTTTTCCTTCCATTTCTGATTTTTGGAATAATTTCAGGAGAATAGGTATTAGCTCTTCTTTAAATGTTTAGTAGAGTTGCCCTGGGAAGCCATCTGGCCCAGGGCTCTTGTTTGTTGGGAAATTTTTGATGACTGCTTCAATTTCTTTACTGGTTATGGTCTGTTCAGGTTTTTTTTTTTTCCTTCCTGGTTCAGTTTTGGTAGTTTATATGTCTCCAGGAATGCATCCATTTCTTCCAGATTGTCAAATTTGCTGCTGTATAGTTGCTCATAATATGTTCTTATAATTGTTTGTATTTCTTTGGTGCTGGTTGTGATCTCTCCTCTTTCATTCATGATTTTATTTATTTGGGTCCTTTCTCTTTTCTTTTTGATAAGTCTGGCCAGGGGTTTATCAATCTTATTAATCCTTTCAAAGAACCAGCTGTTAGTTTCATTGATTTGTTCCTTTTTTTTTTTTTTTTTT
>ML106352.1:31197-49398 GCA_003697995.1 Taxidea taxus jeffersonii | reverse complement strand
TTTTGGTTTCTATTTCATTGATTTCTGCTCTGATCGTTATTATTTCTTTTCTCCTGCTGGGTTTAGGCTTTCTTTTCTGTTTTTTCTCCAGCTCCTTTAGGTGTAGGGTTAGCTTGTGTACTTGAGACCTTTCTTATTTCTTGAAAAAAGCTTGTATTTCTATATACTTTCCTCTCAGGACTGCCTTTGCTGTGTCCCAAAGATTTCGAACAGTTGTGTTTTAATTTTCATTTGTTTCTATGAATTTTTAAAATTCCTCTTTAATTTTCTGGTTTGCCTATTCATTGTTTAGTAGGATGCTCTTTAGCCTCCATGTATTTGAGTTCTTTCCAACTTTCCTCTTATGATTGAGCTCTAACTTCAAAGCATTGTGGTCTGAAAATATGCAGGGAATGATCCCAGTCTTTTGGTACCAGTTGAGACCTGATTTGTGACCCAGGGTGTGATCTGTTCTGGAGAATGTTCCATGTGCCTGTTAGAAAAATGTGTATTCTGTTGCTTCGGGATGGAATGTTCTAAATAAATCTGTGATGTCCATCTGGTCCAGTGTGTCATTTAAAGCCTTTATTTCCTTGTTGATGTTTTGCTTAGATGATCTGTCTATTTCAGTGAGGTAGGTGTTAAAGTCCCCAGTGTTACTGTATTATTGTTGATGTGTTTCTTTGATTTTGTTATTAATTGGTTTGTATAATTGACTGCTCCCATGTGAGGGGCATAGATATTTAAAATTGTTAGATCTTCTTGTTGGACAGACCCTCTAATTATGATACAGTGTCCTTCCTTATCTCTTACTATAGTCTTTAGCTTAAAATCTAATTATTCTAATATAAGGACTGCCACTCCAGCTTTCTTTTGATGTCCATTAGCATGGTAAATTGTTTTCCATCCCCCACTTTCAATCTGGAGGTATCTTTGGGTCTGAAATAAGTTTCTTGCAGACAACATATCGATGGGTCTTGTTTTTTTATCCATTCTGATAACCCTGTGTCTTTTGATTGGGGCCATTTAGCCCATTTACATTCAGGGTAATCATTGAAAGATATGAACTTAGTGCCATTGTATTGCCTGTAAGGTGACTGTCACTGTTTATTGTCTCTGTTCCTTTCTGGTCTGTTACTTTTAGGCTTTCTCTTTGCTTAGAGGATCCCTTTCAATATTTCCTGTAGTGTTGTTTTGGTGTTTGCAAATTCTTTTAGTTTTTGTTTGTCCTGGAAGCTTTTTATCTCCCCTTCTATTTTCAATGACAGCCTAGCTGGATATAGTATTTTTGGCTGCCAATTTTTCTTGTTTAGTGCTCTAAATATATCATTTCTGGCCTGCCAGGTCTCTGTGGCTAGGTCTGCTGCCAATCTAATATTTCTACCATTGTGTGTTTACAGACCTCTTGTCCTGAGCTGCTTTCAAGATTTTCTCTTTGTCACTGAGACTTGTAAGTTTTACTATTAGATGATGGGTTGTGGACCTATTTTTATTGATTTTTGAGGGGGATTCTCTGTGCCTCCTGGATTTTGATGCTTGTTCCTTTCACCAGATTAGGGAAATTGTCTGCAGTAATTTGCTCCAATCTACCCTCCTGCCTCTCTCTCTCTTTTTTCTTCTTCTGGGATCCTAGTTATTCTAATATTGTTTCGTCTTATGGTATCACTTACCTCTCGAATTCTCCCTTCATGGTCCAGTTGTTGTTTGTCTCTTTTTCTCAGCTTCTTTATTCCCCATCATTTGGTCTTCTGTATCACTAATTCTCTCTTCTGCCTCATTTATCATAGCAATAAGAGACTCCATTTTTTAATTGCACTTATTAATAGCTTTTCTGATTTCAACTTGGTTAGATTTTAGTTCTTTAATGTCTCCAGAAAGGGCTTTTATTTCTCCAGAAAGGGATTCTCTGGTATCTTTCATGCTTTTTTCCCAGCCCAGTTAGATAGCGCCTTGATAATCATCATTCTGAACTCTAGTACTGACATATTACTAATATCTGTATTGATTAGGTCCCTAGCTATCAGTACTGCCGCTTGTTCTTTTTTTTTTTTTTTTTGAGGTGAGTTTTTCTGCCTTGTCATTTTATCCAGACAAGAAAAGATGGATGAGAGAACAAAATACTAAAAAGGTAGCAAAAACCCCAGAAAAATATACATTAACTAAATCAGAAGAGACCTGAAACTGGTGGGAGAAGAAAGGGGGAAGAAAAGAAGAATGTGTGTGTGTGTGTGTGTGTGTGTGTGTGTGTGTATGTGTTATACATGCATATATATGAATGATGAATGACTGGTGAATAGAACAGAGCCACATACTTGATTCTGGGTGTATTTTGTTCTGTTAGAAGAAACTACCTCCCAAAATTTTAAAGAAAGAAAATAAAAATACACACACACACACACACACACATGCACACACACAAGGGTATACACTGTGATGGGATGGAATGCTGTAAAGTTGAAAATTAAGAAGGATTCTAGAAAAGGAATTGATAAGAAGTTGGTTGAAAAAAGAAAAGAGGAAAGAATGTGATCAAGTTGGAGACTAGAACAAAGCCATGCACTAGATTTAGGGTGTATTTTGATCTATTAGAAGAAATTATATCCCAAAATTTTAAAGAAAAAAAATCTATATGTACATAAAAAATAAGGTTAAATACAATGAAGGGATAAAATATGACTATAACAATGAAAACTAAAAAAGATTTTTTAAAAGGTATTCATAAGGTAAAATAGTTAAAAACTTTAGAATGGGAAAGAGGAAAAAATTTTAAAAATAGAATAAGAAAAGAACAAAATTTAAAAAGTTAACTTTGATAGACTAAAGGATCATGGGGGAAAAGCCATGAATTCTATGTGTTGCTTTCCCCTAGCTCTGGAGTTCTGCGTTCTCATTGATCAGTGAACTTGGTCTTGGCTGGCTGTTCTTGCTGATCTTCTGGGGGAGGGCCTGTCACAGCAATTTTCAAATGTCTTTGCCCAAGGTGGAGTTGCACCGCCCTTGCCAGGGACCAGGCTAAGCAATCTACTCAGGTTCGCTCTAGGGAGCTTTTGTTCACTGAAAGCTTACCATATAGCTTTGCAGGAGGAAAATGAAAATGGCGGCCTCCCAATCTCTGGCCCAGAGGAGCTGAGAGCTCAGGGCCCCATTCTTCAATGTGCTCTCAGAGAAAAGCAGTCAATCTCTCCCATCTCCCTGGTCTCCAGCTGCACTCTGTGCTCACCCACCCTGTTTACTGAGCACGTCTGTCTCTGGAGCATGGCCCCGTTTGGAGTCTCCAAACCCAGCCGATTCCTGCCATGTGCTCCCACTCCGCTCTGCTCCTCATGGAGGAGGAAGGTGAGTGTCCCTGGATCTGCTGCTTGTTGGGTTCCTGCCTGAGGAGCAGGGACCTGACTGTGCCTTGGATCATGGTTTAAGGTAATCCTGAGCTGAGAGCTCACTCCTTGGCTCCGTCTCTGCAGCCAGCTTCCCCGCTCCAATACCTGGCAGCTCTCCCACACTCAGACACCCTTGGTCTTTCTGACACCCCACGGGTCCTGAGACCACACTGTCCCCACAAGGGCTCCACCCCCCACTTATCCTCTGGAGCGACATCCTTCAGTGGAGCAGACTACTAAAAGTTCCAATGTTTTGCTCTGCTGCTCTACAGCTTGCTGGGAGGTAGCCCTCCCCCGGCGGTCTGTCTTCCCCTATGTTCCCTCAGATTCACTTCTCCACACGTCCTACCTTCTGGAAAGTTGTTGATTTTCTATTCCTAGAATTGCTGTTATTCTTTTCTTCGATCTCCTGTTGAGGTTTGTAGCTGTTCAGAATAGTTTGATAACTATCTAGCTGAACTCCTGGGACCTGATGATATTTACGTCTTCTACTCCTCTGCCATCTTGCTCCTCCCTCCATCCACCTATATTTCAGATAGTCTTTTATCATTTCTCTTTTTTTTTAGCTGACCTTATTCTAATTAGATCATCATTGTTTATATCTTATGAAAGGCCTTGTTCCTTCTTGACTAGAAGCATAAATTCAGATGTTTTTTTATTTTCATTTGTATTTCATTAGTACATAATACTTTGTGTGAAACAGTTCTTCATGGGTCTCTTACTTTTTTGCATGTCTTAAGAGCAGAAGCTCTGACAGCTTTCATTCTGGGCCATCTTTCCAGGGATGGTTGTATAGAAAACAGCCTTGAAACATAAAAATAGTGGCTTCCACTGGAGTGGAGAGCAAGTTTGTTTTCTGTCCAGTATTATAAAGATGATTTCTTCTCTGGGGCCCAAGGTTCAATCTGGTTTTCTAGTGGTTCCATTATAAAATATTTGGGTTTCCCTGGCTCAGACATTTTTAGCTGTGGTACAAGCACACTGAACATTCAGCATCCATCCATGATGTCTCTGTAGGCCTGGTGGGCCTGGTGGGCCTCAGGGACAGGGTACGCCAGGACAAACATGGGGTTCCTCCTGCCTGTTGTGCAGGGAGCAATAGTCCTTTGTCTCTGATCCAGGAGCCTTGTGTCTTCTGACAGCATCCATGAAATGTGGCAGACCAGCTTGTTAGCTTGCAAGTGGGTTAAAAGCTCAGACCCTTCACAATTATTACAAGAGCCTTAGTACTTTTTAAGTAAAGCAGGAGCTTTTTTTAGTCATCTGTCTATTTTATGAGGGTTAATTTGGTTTAAACTACAGTTGATTCTTGAACAACACAGGTTTGAAGTACGCAGGTCTACATATATGTAGATATTTTGGTAAATACAGTACCATATTGTAAATGTATTTTATCTTCCTTTTGATTTTAGTTATGTTTTCTTTTCTATATTTTATTGTGAGAATACAATATATAAACATGTATAAGATATGTGTTAATTGAGCATGTTATCGATTAGGCTTCTAGTCAATAGTGGGTTGATTATTACTAATTAAATATTCAGGGAGTCAAAAGTTATAGCAAATTTTTGACTGCATAGGGGGTTGGCTCTCCTAACACCTGTGTTGCTCAAGTGTCAATTATATGTAATATTGGCAAACTCACCCAGCTCTACACACCGTAACTCATCTCGACACTGACATGAAGATGAATGCTAGGCCCTTGTTATCCTATTGGTCTTGTTCTGACAAGCCCAGTTATTCCTCAGGCTTGTCTTCCAACTTGGACCCTTTGACACACAGACTGAGGGAAGTTATAGGTTGACTCATATATGAATGAAGGTAATATGTTTCCTTTGTAGATAAAATACAAGTATCAAAAGAAATCATAATGTCTTCTAATGCTTCTAAAGGATGACCTCGAGACCTTTGGAGACCACTGCCTCTGAATGTGCTTACCTCACCATTACATGACTACCCCATAATACCTATTGAGCACTTTCAATGGACCAGTCACTGAGCTAAGCATTTCATTTATTTATTTTTAAGATTTTGTTTATTTACTTAACAGAGGAAGACATAGTGAGAGAGGGAATACAAGCAAGGGGAGTAAGAGAGGGAGAAGCAGGCTTCCTGCTGAGCAGGGATCCCGATGTAGGACTTAATCCCAGGACCCTGGGATCATGACCTGAGTTAAAGGTAGCTGCTTAATGACTGAGCCACCCAGGCACCCCTGAGCTAAGCGTTTTACTTTATTTTTTTAAAGATTTTATTTATTCATTTGATAGACAGAGATCACAAGTAGGCAGAGAGAGAGGAAGGGAAGCAGGCTCCCTGCTGAGCAGAGAGCCTGATGCGGGGCTCCATCCCAGAGCCCTGAGATCATGACCTGAGCCGAAGGCAGAGGCTTTCACCCACCAAGCCACCCGGGCGCCCATGAGCTAAGCATTTTAAATGAACTGTTTCACTTACTTAATTTTCTATCTGTGCAATATCATACTTATTTTACATGTGTGTTACCTATGGCTTAGATACATTACGCAAGTTTCACATAAACTTTTCACAGAACAAAGTGGATAAGAGCTTCTGCAGCTTCATCCTGAACTCCAGTACTGTTTCTCTATTTCACAGCAAGTTTGAAGGCTGCGATCACTGACTGCCTAGTTCCTATCCAACCAGTTCCTCTGCAGGCCCATGCCTTCCTTGTTCCAACGGCTTAGAACAGGGTCTAGTCTTCCTTAAATGACTTGTGATTATGAGTAAAACTTGATTAATTTCTATGTAATGAATTCTCTCTTGTTCTGAAACAATATTAGAAGAAGACATTTAAATATCCTCTTTGTATTTTGAATATGCAGATTGAAATTTTTACCTTATGCATTTTGGGGGAAAGACAGGTAAGCGAGATTCATATAGGAAACAAAAGGAAAGAATGGCTTTCCAAATGACTCTGTCATACTCAGGGACATATGTAGGATCAAATACATACATCCAAGGGAAACAATTAATTCTACTGGTTCCAGGGTTACGATATGATAAATTATCCTCCCCAAACAGAGACTCCAGCAAGTCAGACTGTTGGATCTGAATGCTTGAACATGTCACACTTCACACCTGCTGGTCTTTAAAAAGATTGATTATCCTGACATGTTCTGAGAAGACCACCACCATGCTCCAGCAGTATTTTCTATCTTCTAAAAACAATATTTCAATTTAATAGAACACAAGGAAACTTTCAAAAACTGCCAGGCTAACTCCACCTCTGAAGTTTTAGTGGGAAAGTCATCCAAGTTTCCAGAAGTAGTAAGAGTGCTGGCATTTGTGGACATGGGGAAATGGGGAGATGAAGAGGAAGGCTGAAAGAGGGAGGAAGGGAAGCTACACTTTTCAACAGGAGTTTAAACAGGTGTGGCAATTTGCTGTACATCTTAACCATAAAACACTGCTCAGGTGCCCCATTTGTACTCTATGGAAATCTTTATGGGACTTACTAAATTCCTATCTGTTGGAGGCTGCAAAGGCACATGGCAGGAAGTTTCTGAGGGTGGATGATGGTTGGGGGAGGTGGGTGGGCAAGAGGCAGGACATGGGCTGGGCAGTAGCAATCAGATTTCTTTGGGTGAGAGTCTTTTTTTCACATCATTGTAAAGGTCTATGATATTTCATTCACTGGCTGTACCTGTCTTTTCCATCCTCAAGATGATTCTGGTTCATGAGCATTTTCTGGTTCATGATAGTGTTATAAACACAGAAGCAATGGACACTTGTGTGTCTCCTGAACTGAGATGTGTCTCACAAGGGATGCTTCATATTTCTGGGCCCTTGGTGGAAGAGGAAACAGAACCTGGAAAAAGATACCAAGATAAATAAACCAATTTACCTGTAATCTAGAGGAGTATATGTCAACAGTTTTTCTAGGCCATTGACTAGGAAATTTTGAAATTAATGAATAGAATAACTAGGAATTTTGTATCCTTAGAATAAAGTATTTTTTAATTTTTTTTAAAATCCATGGTTATATATCAAAATGTTCCAGTCTTAAATTAGAGACAAGCATAATGAGGTAATAATACTGGCATCTAGCCCATCCTTCTCATTTTACAGAAGAAGAAATTTAAGCTTAGAGACATGAAGGGAATTATCTGAGGTCACACAGCATGCCAGAATTGAAACTCAATCTGGAACCCAGGGGCCAGGATGAACCATCAGCTCTTCTTCTAGAATGCAAAATTTCCTGGAAGGATCAGAAATAATTCTTTAATATCTCACTCCACAAATGAATTTTCCCCTTGGCAGGAGAATGAAAACTTTTGGGTTCTAAAGAGGCAAAGGGCATGGACACGATCAGCAAGAACCCTAAAGACAAACTATTATTTAGTATCATTGTCCAGAAGCATGCCCCCACAAAGTTATTTTCTCAAAATCCTGCTGTCATTATGTCACTCTCCTTTTCCAAAATCCTCTACAGGCTCTGTCATCATTTACAGAATAAAAACCAAACTTTTTATTTATGTGAAAAACATCTCCAGCTTGGGGTGCCCAGGTGGCCCCATAGATTAAGCATCTGACTCTTGATTTCAGTTCAAGTCATGAGATTGAGCCCCACATAGGGCCTGTGCTGAGAGCTGAGCACTGGGCATGGAGCCTGCCTAAGATTCTCTCTCCCACTCCACCTGCCCCTCCATCCCCATGCACTCTCTCTCTCTAAAAAACAAAAATGCAACAACTCCAGCTTTCACAAACACTCCCCTCCTGTAATGACTCCATACCTGGTCAGGTACCTCCTTGGTACACTGCACTGAAGACATGGGAGACATAGTGTAAGATCCTTTTCCTCATAGGGCTCCTATTTAATAGGGAAGATAGTGATCAAATAGAGAAAGGAATGGACAAAATAATTAAGATGTACAAGGATAGCAAACAGGTGAAGTGTCAAAGAGTAGTTGGTGGTGGTGAGGGAGGGAAGGGGAAAGAGATTTCCTAACGACTTTATCTGGAAATGACATTTGACTTGATATCTGATGGTATTGGTGAGCAAGCCCCATGAAGAGCTGAGAAAAGAATCATTTAGAGAGAGGGCATTGCAGTTGCCCCAACTGAATGTCTAGCTAGTACTTACCTGCCTTCATTTCTTTGTTAATGCCATGTCTGCTGTGGAAATGCCTTTCCCCCACTGGCCTATACTGACCAATCCCATCTGAAACAATACCAAATAGTGGTTATGAGTGTAGATTCTGAATTAGATGTGGGTTTGGTTCTCTCTTCACCTAGAAGCTGTATGGCCTTGGGCAAGTCACTTCACCTTTATGAGCCTCAATTTTCTTATCTTAAAGTGGAGATGGTAATAAAACCTATGTTAAAAGATTAATATGAAAATTAAGACAAATATTTCATATAAAACACTTAACATAGTAAAACTACAAAAATCAGTAAATGTTTGTCATTATCTACTCTTGAAGACCCAGCTCAAATCATATCTTCTCGGTAAACTTTGTGGACAACAACAGCCCAAAGTAGTATTTGTTTCATTGGGCTTCTTATGTTTCCAGACCTAAATTCCCCTCATCCCTGTGATATTTCGTAGCAACATTCTTTTAATTGTTTTGTGTAGCTCTTTTATTCATTCTCTAGTAAATTGTGTGCTCCTTCTCTGTGATCATGGTATATCTTCATATGGCTGAGGAGGAGGAATAATGGAGAGGCAATGCTTATATAGGTGTGTAAGTTAGGATAAATGGGTTGTAGTTCTACTGTTACCCTCTTGATTGTGGTGGCTCACCTCCAAGACAGGCCCCATTGATCGGCTTCTGGTATTCATCCCTTATATAAGCTTCCCCACTTCAGTGCAGGTGAGACTTTTGACTTGCTTCTGTTCCAGAGAATATGGAAAAGCTGTTGTGATGTTGCTTTCATGATTAGATTGTATGAAAGTGTGACTTCCATCTTCCTAGAAGACTCTGCCTTTGATAAAGCAAATGACCACATTTTGGAGAGGCCTGTGTACAAAGAACTGAGGGTGTCCTCTGGCCAACAGTATGCAAAGAACTAAATCCTGCTAACAAACAAGTAGGAGAACTTGGAAGTGGGCCTTACCCTAAGCAAACCTTCAGATGAGATGCAGCCCTAGGTGACACCTTGACTTCAGCTATGGGAGACCCTAGAAGAGAGGACCCAAGTAAGTTGTACCTATGTTTCGGATTCACAGAAACTATAGATTAATAAATGTGTGCTGTTCTGAGCCCTTGTGCTAATTTGGAATGACATTGTAGTAAATTGTTAGCTATAGATAACAAATACACTTGCTGAGTTTACTTGGAGAGATAACTTTATCTCCCTGAACTGGAGTTTTCTTATTAGAGATCTTGTTTGTCTCTTATTAAAGATCTTTCTTGTTAGAGATCTTATTAGAGGTCCTAGAGTGGGGACACGGTCTACAGTAGCAGACAGGACAGGCAGCATCCTGTCCCTGGAGCCATTAGTCTAGCTGCAACCCCCATGGGATATTACGTTCACCCTGCTGGTTGCCCAGGGAACTTAGGAGCTTCAGGCCTTTCCATTAGAGGATCAAGCCAACACTAGGTAGATAGAGACAAAACCCAGAGCCATTCTGGAAGCCCTTAAAAAGGAAAATCAAATTAAATAGTTGGGAACTTTCAACATAAGTGATGCACTTAGGCTTTTTTTGGTTTTTTAAAAATTACTGGGCTTTTAAAATGATGGCAAATGTGGGAACCATAAGAAATAAGTACGTAACATGGAAAGCCATTCTGTAACAAAAGCACATTCTGTTTACCTCCAGCTCAGACTGAACCCTTCTTACTTTCTCAAGAGAGACACATGATTAGAAGTATCATTTGATGCAAGGAATACTAGGACATAATCTGGATGATGGGGTCAGTTCTGGGCTAGAAACATGTGTCTCTGTAAGAGGCCTTGTTTCTTTTAACTCGCCCCACACAGACTCTGAGACAGCTATCAGAAAGGAAGGCCCAATGTCTAGACCTCTGGACTCCTCTGAGTCCTCTCCTAACCTTTACATCTTTTCCCCCAGCCTCCTTCCCTAAGGAACATTCCTTCTACTGCACTTCCCGTTGGTACCAGTTTCAAGCTTACCCATAAAATTCTGAAATCCAGCTCTTATCTTCTTTATTAGCACTCAGTAGCCTATGGGAAATCACTCTCTGGAAGGAGTCATAGCCCTTAAAGACACAAAACGTGTTTATTTTTTTTCAAGGCTAAGTGAAAAATAAGTGGCCTGTTTACCCTCCCTGGATAGAAGCATTCAGGTACTTTCTTCTTTGAGATACACATCCCCATGTGTTTGTTGCCCTTGTGAGCAATGGGCAGAATATTTTCTTTAAGACTTTAAGGACTCATTTACTAGGTTCAGTATATTAGCTCAGCCACTTAGAGCTGTGTGACCTGTGGCAAATTATTTAACCTCTCTGGTCTGTTTTCTAAATGGAGACGATAATGGCACCTACCTCACAGATAGGGTGTGAAGTACTTAGAGTGGTACCTGGCATACAACAAGCACTTGGTAACTATTAACTGTTGCTGTTAAGGTAGCAAAATGAACAAACAAAATGATTTTATTTATTTATTTGAGAGAGAAGAGAGCCTGCAAGAGAGAGCACAAGTAAGGGGGAAGGGCAGAAGGGGAGGGAGAAGTAGGCTCCCCACTGAGCAGGGAGCTCAATGATGTGGGGCTCCATCCCAGGACCCTGGGATCATGACCTGAGCCAAAGGCAGACACTTAACCAACTGAACCACCCAGGTGCCCCAAAACAGACAGTTTTCATTTTTGATTACATTGAGTTTTATCAGGACACAACTAGAAAAAAATAGAAAAATAGGCAGTGTTCATCCCGAGAGCTTTTACATTTTTGGTTTGGATCCCCCTTTACCCTTGTCTTTTCCTAGCTCTTCTCCTCTGTCCTCTATTCCCTTTTTGGCTAAGTCCCCTTTGGGGCAAAACCCCACCTGGGACCACCTCCTCCAAGCCTCACATTTTGCTGTCCCACTTCCTTCCTCATCACATCTCTCCTTTCCTCTGTCCTTGTCCTTAGGCCTTTTGCTAGCATCTGATCAACTAATTTGTGCCAAAATGTTAATCACTCTTGGTTTAAATCAATCGTTCTGAGTTGTTTTTTTTAAATATCTCCACACCATGCACATGAAATGCATAATAAATCTCCATTTGTAATAACATCCTTCACCTCCCCAGTGACTTCAGCTCAATGCAGGAAGAGGGGATGTAATCTGAAAGTGTCCTGACTCCCAGTGTCTTCCCTCGCCAACCTCTACAGCCTCTCATGCTAAGAATCACAGCAAGTGCTACCTCCCAGATTTGTCTTTTGGCAGATAGCTTCAATGACTTAACCTAAGTAATATGTGATAATAAAAGCTCACAGTTCTTCAGCAGAGCCACATTTAAGGCCTGGAAGAGTTTGCTGGGTAGAGACTGGGAGAAGGCATATTTGATTACTTTTCTAATCATACATGTAACTGTCTTCTCCATCCGTCTCCAAAAAAAACAAGTAACTGTGGGCTCTTCACCTTGTTTTCCTCTGGCATTCGAATTAAATATGAGGTTAATTCTTTTATTTTTTTAAAAGACTTTATTTATTTATTTGACAGAGGGAGACATAGTGAGAGAGGGAACACAAACAGGGGGAGTGGGAGAAGGAGAAGCAGGCTTCCTGCCAAGCAGAGAGCTGGATGCCGGGCTGGATCCCAGGACCCTGGGATCATGATCTGAGCTGAAGGCAGACACTTAAGGACTGAGCCACCCAGGCGCCACAAGGTTAATTCTTCAAGGCCATTCTCTACTAGTGTCTTCAAAGCTGGTCCCGGGAAAAGGACATCTTTGTTTCGAAGTAAGAATGATATGGAAATTTGGTTCTCTACTTATTCAAAACAATGTATTAACTGTTTAATAGGGAAAGCCTTCTTACCACCAAGGGCTCTGGCTGGTCTGGAGGGCAAGATTGGCTGGGAAAGACTAGTTGGGCTTTCTGCTTCTGTTCCTTAGGCCTAGCAGGCCAGAGTAACTACATTCACCCCAATACTGCTGTCCTAGTCCAGGGAGTTCTTGATGTCAACAAATCCCATCCTCATCGGATGGTCCTAAAAATGCAAGTTTCTCCAAAAGAGATACATTTCATGCTATAGTTTCCATTTGGGTTGAGTTGGGGAAAAACATGATCACTGAGTTGTATCTCACTATGAGAGATAAATGAAAATCACCAGGGCAGATCTACCTATAAGTATTTAATTCTGTTTCCAGAAAACCAACTAAGATGTTTAGTATTTTGTCATCAGAACAAAATCTTCTAATTGTTCTGGGTGATTGCATGAGTTTGGTTTAAAATATTCTGTAAATGGTAAAAATTGTGTATATATATATATACATACACACACACACACATATATGTGGTTGGATGGTTCTGCTGGATCAGTGATTCTCAAAGAGCCATATATCAGAATCACCTGCCTCCTGGACCAATTAAATGACACTCCCTCAGGCATTATTAGTATTTTCAAATTTCCCTGTTGATTTCAGTGTGCTTGAAGAAAGGATTCCATTGAAAACAACAAAACAAAACAAAACAACGATTTCATCCCCAGTGAAGGCTTATCTGTAAGATCCTTTTCAGTTCTAAGTTTCTCTGATTAAATAAATATTTGTTGCTTTACAAAAGGAAAAATACTGCCAGACTATCTCTTGCACCTGACAGTTGCAAAAGTATGAACAAACAAACAAAAAAATATTTTGGTTCAGAAAACATTGTCTCTAGACTGGAAGCTTTGAGGCTTGCCAAACACAAGTTCTGAGAATTTCCCAGTTTTCCTCTGGGCTGGCCCTGTCTAGTCTCATGCAGATGTTCTTAGATATACATTTGATTTCTCCAGAGAAGATGCCCTAACATGGACAAGCAAAAACTAAAAACTAGAGGCTAGTTGGAAACCAAATTTCCTGGCTAAGTGTTAAGTCCTGCCTGTTGGGTTTGTATAGATGGAGGTCTGGGGACTCACTCCAAGCTGCTGGAGGCATCATTAATTTCAATTAGGGGGAAAGTCTTTGGAGTGGATTGCTCCAGTGACAGTCGTTTCTGTATGTCCTGCTAGCTTGCGTGTTTTGTTTTGTTTTTTGGTTTTTTTTCCCAAGGATACTGCTAATGGAGTTTAAGGTCCTTTCATCTCAACAGAGGCTTTGTTAAGTCTCCTCACGTCTGTGAGTACCTGTAGCTGCCCCGTTCTCTCTTAATTCATTTTCTGTGCTGCATTCAAGAGTATTTGGAATCTCTGCAAAAACAAATAAACCTCTGAACTCTGATACACGTGTAATCTGCCAAGGTCCACCCCACAACTCCAGACTGTCCCCCAGCACAGCTGAAACAATATAAAAAAGCATCAGTGTTTTCTGTAATCCATTTGCCAAAGACAATGCACCAGCGGTGTCACATTTCCTATTTCCGCTGTGCCTGGCATCGCTTTCCCTCTGGTAACTGGGGAAAGGGGTCAAGGGAGACTCTCAAGGTGACAGATTTGTTAAAGAAAAAATGCAATCACTTGAGCCCCCAGGGCTCATCATTAACCACTCCTTACCTACTTTCCTTTCTCTTCCTTTTTTTCACTCAATGGATGAGTGAGGACCTTGTGTACAATGGGAAGCACAACTGAAAGTTCTTACATGAACCAGCTGTGTGACCTTGGGCCTCAGAGACAGCTTTTGTGAATATGTAATTCCTCAGCATGTTCTAAATTTCCCTGATTCTATTCTAATAAGTGTATGAGGTAG
Source organism: Taxidea taxus jeffersonii (assembly GCA_003697995.1). NCBI lineage: Eukaryota > Metazoa > Chordata > Mammalia > Carnivora > Mustelidae > Taxidea > Taxidea taxus. The sequence continues at coordinate 35,259 of ML106352.1, read as the reverse complement.
AAACGGGGTTATGTTTATGACCACAGGCACCCTTCTGGCTCACCTACTTCTTGACAGCAAGTCTGTGGCCCTCAAGTCATGTAGGTAGCTTTCCACATACTGGACAGACGCTTTAAACAGCCTTCTCAGGGAACCAAGAGGCCAAGGACTTGGTAGATGAGTAGAACACCCTCCTCCCAGTTTCTATGTAAACCGTCAGGAACCAGAAACACTGGGGACACTTCTCCCTCTCATAATTACTTGGGAAGGAATGTCATAGCCTCAAGCGTAATTAACAGCATTTTAATTCATTCTCTCTTTTTAGGCTGTTCACATACTTGCTGTTGCTAGAATGAACACACAATTATGGTGTGTTAACTTTTTTAAAATGAGGCCAAAGATGTTGAACTATGGCCATCCTCATAAGGAACCTTGCTCTCTGAGCTTAAACACAGGTTGGGAATAAGCGTCATGTGGCTGCCGTGAAACACTCGCAGGCCTCTGGTGGTCCTGAGATCCTCAAATGAGTTAGAAACAGCATTTAGCTATGCTTGTCCAAGGGAGAGCCTGCTCATTACCTGGCCAGCAGGGAAAGATTCCACAAATACACCACCCACTGACAAGTTACACGATTAGCCATAAGACTGTGATTGGGTGTCTGTGCACTTGCCCTCCCCCTCCCCATCCTCTTCCTCATCCCTAGGCCAGCATACTTCCCTACCTGCCACACCAGCCATACTCACCCTCTCTAGCCCAAATTTTAATGAAGGGAAAGGTTCCTGTATATTTGCTTATGAAAGACACTGCATATTATCCCATCAAGTGGAGTGTGATGATCTCCTTTTTCCAAACGTTTTCTACTCTCATGGATACCTTTCCTTGACTTGAAACACACCAAGACACACACCTGTACACACACATATACACACATTGACTTCACAGAAGTGACTAGTTTGGCTTCTCTTTTAATTTCATACTTGATGGTAATGAGTTCTTTCAAACAGAACCAGTAAAATATGAAACTGACATTGGTTGAAATTTAGGGCATCCTGCTTTCCTATATATTATTCTTTGCTTCTAAAATATTCATAACCACTTAAAGATGATTTATAGATGCATATCTAGAATTGTAGCCTGATAATAAGAGCTTTACATATTTTTCTTTCTCAGAGTATAGATATGTTTGGTACCAATTGGAGACCAAAATGCAGTGAAATATTTGTATGTGTTAATTATGTAGCATAAATATACATGTAATACATATGCATATATATTGGCCAAAACTCTACAATGAGAGATACCATGTCAAAAAGCAATAAACTGTCAGGAATCTATGAATATAAATAGTTTTTAGCAATATCATATTATCAAGGCATTCTTAACTACATTTGGCATTTTGGGAGCAAGAAAAATGCTGGGGTTTCATTAAACTGCAGTGCAAAGGAAATAGAGAATTTGGATCCTATACGGGAATGTCCTTGAAATGAATAGATTGCATAGAAAACCAGAAATTTTGGTTCATGCAAAATTCCCACCCCCTGCCCTGGCAAAGGAAGTCTCAATTCATTTTTAAGTGCCCCAAAATTAACAGAAAAAAATGTAGTAAATAATTAAGGGTATGTTTAATGTCATATACAACATTATTCATGATGAAAGTGAAGTTCATAAAAAATTCATATGTTTTCTTATTCATGTAAGAGAGCAAAATCAAATAGAGTGAAAACTATATTTTTGTGATCTGTCTCAATTGTATACATTCTTATTTGATTCTGGGAAAATTACAGTTGATGTTTAGTAATTTACTGCTAGAAAAATGTTTTTTTCCTGTGATGTATGCTATAGGTAAATAGCAAATTGAAGTTATAAATGATTCTTAGTACGAAACACCCAAGCAATATTTTTACTGTATTTTGGGTTCCAGGATATCACCCCAGGTACCTCATTGAAGCCATCCAATCTGTGCTGTTCTCAGAAAAGAAGAATGCATTTCTGGGAAATTCGCCATTTGAAATTCCAATGGTTGCTTCTCCCCTTCTGAGGTTAATGGTACCAGTTGCTAAGAAAACTGGGCCTCTTGGCTGGCCAGAGGACACAGCTCTTTCTCTGTGTTGCTGCAGGATCAGGGATCAACTTTAAGACATTCATTGTCCTGGAAAATTAGTGTATTGTGAGCCTTCTCAAATTTGGCATCCAGAAGTGTAATCCGTATTGCTTGTTTTTTGATCCCAAGGAAGGCCCTGATAACAATTTTGAAGTCCGTATGTGCTAGCTCCCAAGATGCTCATATTGTAAAGAACTTGAGGTCTGGCTGGCTTGTGGAAAGACTTAGGGGAAGAATTTCTCAAGGCAGAGCCAAAGAAGAGGGACTGGCTTTTACTCATATTTCAAACCCCTAGCCTTCTTTCTCTCCCAACCACAATGATAAGGTACATTACTTCTGGGGTATGTTCTCTATCTCTTATGTTCTGTTGGGCTCAGTGCTGAGTCCCTGATGATGATGCTGGAAATATGCTCTTCTTTTTTTTTAAGATTTTATTTATTTATTTGACACAGAGAGATCACAAGTAGAGAGGCAGGCAGAGAGAGAGAGGGAAGCAGGCTCCCCGCTGAGCAGAGAGCCTGATTCGGGGCTCGATCCCAGGACCTTGAGATCATGACCCCAAGCCGAAGGCAGAGGCTCAAACCACGGAGCCACCCAGGTGCCCCTGGAAATATGCTCTTAAGGAAGGGTTCCTTAGGGCGTGTGGATGGTTAAGTGTCTGCCTTCGGCTTAGGTCATGAAACCAGCGTCCTGGGATCAAGTCCCATATTGGGCTCCCTGCTCAGTGGGGAGCCTGCTTCTCTCTCTCCAACTCCCCGTACTTGTGTTCCTTCTCTTGCTATCCCTCTCTGTCATTAAAAAACAAACAAACAAACAACAACAACAAAACACAAAACACTTAAAAAAAAAAAAAAAAAAAGAAAGGGTTTCTTAGTTTCTGTGCCTTCATGGCATGCTCAATTTGGCCAGAAACAAAATGGCTTACTGTCTCAAGAGGAGACTCTCTTATTATGTAACAGTCAGGCTGCCACAGATAGTAGTCAGAGCTGTAGACACCATCTTGAATAAAAGTTTCTTCAGGGATGCCTAGGTGGCTCAGTCATTAAGTATCTGCCTTCAGCTCAGGTTGTGATCCCAGGGTTCTAGGATGGAGCCCCACATCCCTGCTCAGTGGGAAGCCTGCTTCTCCCTATCCCTCTCCCACTGCCCCTGCTTGTGTTCCCTCTATTGCTGTCTCTCTGTCAAATAAATAAAATCTTTAAATTTTTTTTTCTCCAGAACACAAGACCTAGTTTCCATTTATGAAATTGATTCTTTCTCCAAGTCCTTCAGAATGTGAAATTCAAAGCCTGTCTACCTAGAATTACTTGAAGCAGAGACTATGCCAGCTGGAGGAAGTTTAGTTGAAGGGAGAAAGTTTCTAGAGGAAGGCAATGATTTAGAAAGATCTGTGAAGAGTGAAGGAGAGCAGAGTTGACCAACATCCTCCACCTGACAATTGGTATCCACTCCCTGTCAACTCTAACCTAGTCCATGACCACCACTGATGTCTCCCCTCCTGTGGCAGTGACACTTGTCTCCTTTACCCTTTCCTCCTTCATGACATAATATAAATGTTACTATTAATAACCATTTATTATCTGTTATGTGCCAGGCCACAAATGTGTGCTACCAATAATCCTTACATAGACCATTCAAGGGAGGTTAAACTCTCCTCTTTTTACAGATAAGAAAACAGACTGGGAGAAGTTATGAAAGGTACATAAGGCCACAGAACTGGTAGGTGGCATAGCCGGTTTCAAATTTAGTCAGTTTTTAACCCAGCCTGTCAGAACCCAGCCCTACTATCTTACCCACTGTACCACACTTGTGCCACTCTAGTGATACAGATAGAGCCTTCTTTATTTTTGCTTCCTCTCTCTAGCTGTGGTCAACAGCAGCAGCTTGGGTTCCCCCCTGAACCCGAGACCCCAAATCCAAGTGTGTCCAATGCCAGAACCTCACCATTTCCCACAAAGTTTGCATTGTCCAGTACTAAGCCT
>ML106352.1:0-31097 GCA_003697995.1 Taxidea taxus jeffersonii | reverse complement strand
ATCATATGTTTAAATAAAGCTTAAATAAAGTAAAAAAAAAAATAAAAAAAATAAAGAAATTTCATGAAAAAAAAATGTGGCTACTATAAATTGAGATGTGGTCTATGTATAAAATACACACAGATTTTGAAGACTCGTACTGAGACTCCTAAGAAAAAATGGATGTGAAATATCTCATTAATAGTTTTTATATTGATGTCATGTTGAAATGAAAATATTTTAAATATATCAGGTTAAACAAAATGCCTTATTAAAATGAATATTACCTGTTTCCTTTTACTTTTTATCATGTGGCTCCCAGACAGTTTGAAATTATATATGTGGTTCTCACTGAAGTTTCTATTGGGTGGCACCACAGCAGATGGGGTTGGACAGTGTCTACGTCAAAGTATCTAGTGAGAAGCTGCTGCTAAACTGACCCAGGAACTTTACTATTTCCATTTCTCCAAGCTCTCATCTCCCTGCCTCAGTATCTTGAAAGTAATGGCTTCCCACAGAAACATTGGTGAACCCTGGCATAACAAAGAATTTTAAGGTTAGAAGGAAACTTAGTAGTCCTCTCGCCTAAACCACCAAAGCAGTACTCTTATAACCTCTCTTTATGGCATGGACATTGTCGCAGATTATGTCACTGTTCCAGAGATTCGCTGCCTCTCCTACTTCTCCAGCCCTTTGATGTGAAGCTTGGCCAGAGGACTTACCATGCCCCTCCCTGGGGGAGGGCTCTCTCTCTCCACCCTTCGTAGCACAGAAGTAGCTTGTCACTTGCTCTGGGCGATGAAATATCTATAACCATGTCACTTCTGAGCAGTGGCTTTAAGAAACAACTCATGGTTTGCCGTGAGTATTTTTCCTCTGACACGAGACCTCCAGTGTCCCAGGGAGGGGCTGTTCTGTCAGCCCAGGCCTCCAAGGGAGGAAGATAGAGAGAAGAGGTTTGTGGCAACCATGATGGATGGGTAAGCTTAGTGACAAATAGGCCTGAGTTGTTGCAAGCCGCTGAGGTTTTGAGGGTCTTTGTTGCTGTATCAAAATTTAGATATAGATGATATTCCCACCACCAAAACCTCATACAATTACATTCAAATACCTCCAGTGACAAAAATCATTACTACCACTGCTGGCAGAACATTGCATCTTTCGATGGCCCTGACTACTAGAAAGATCTTCTTCATATGATCTGCTTCCTGGGACAAACTTTTCCTTGTGAAACAGATGGGGCTCCCTTCCAGCTATCAGCACAAATGAGAGAGTAACAAGCCAAACCCAGAAATTGGCTGGGGTCAGAGAGCAGCCGAAGCAGGAGAGGTCACTGCAGCTTCCTTTAAGGGGGAGGAAGAAGAGGAGTGTGACCCAAGGGGATCCTATTTATAGCAGGAGGGGAGAACACGAAAAGCTGAGCCCAAGAGACAGGTGAGCTCAGAGCTATGGAATAGATGAAGAGGAAAAGGAGGAGGAAATAGGAGGTTTGATCGTGGTTGGTCTGCTTGAAGTTGTCAGGCATGACAGGCTCACTTAGGAACACTCTGCCCCACTGTACAGGCTCTGGTAAAATATAAGAGACTGGAACTCTGAACTTGACATTGGCATCCTCCATCATCTGCTTACTTGTTTCATCCCTAGAATCAAAGTACAAAGTTTTCTCCTTCTGCCACAGGACAGCCCTCTATTTATAGACAGGTCCTTTTGTGGCCTGAGCAGACTAACATTGGTATTTTGTAATTCAGCTGGAAGTAGTTTAGAACTTGGATTTCAGAATCAAGTTAGATCTGGTTTAAAATCGTGACCCCCATCAATTGATAGTGGCATGAATTTCAGTAACTTTTAATCTCAGTAAGCCTCATTTATCTGTAAAACGGGAATACTCCCAATCTTGAGAGGCTATTGTTCTAAGGATTAAATGAAATAAGAAAAAGTGCATGCTACTTTATCTGCCCTTCAATAAATGGTACTTATATATATATATATATATCTTTCTCTGGCAAAACTGAAGGAAATACTTTTAAAAAGATCCATCATAAAATGGTGACCACATTGATAGCACAATATAACTTTAGGGACTCATAGTCTTACAAAATTCTCAATAATGATGTTGGTCCTTATATTTTAGGACAGAATCATCTGCTATTGAAATTCTGCCACATGATCCCTTAAAGGTTCATTTGAGGTAATTCCAAAAAGGGATGCGTTCTTTATTTCTATTTCAGTCCTATTTTCTGTTGTATTTCCTTATCTAATTTCTCCCTTTATTGAAGTTAGTGCTGAGAATCAGCACCTTACAAGAGCATTACAACAAGGAAGTATAGGAATTCCACAGCCAATTGCATAAAAATATTTGAAAGCACGGGAGAAGGAAAAGGTGAAGAGAACACTTACCATCTGCTGTGCAGTCATATAAGCATCAGAAAGGCTGCAAAAGAACTGGTTTAGCCATCCAGCCAGCTGATGATATTGTCCCTGACACCCAGGGCTATCCTTCTCTAAGTCACCTTGAAAAGTTTGGGTCTGTCACCTTTCCTTCACCGTTAGATCCTAGGAAGTCCATTCATAAAGCTTAATTATTGTTTTTAGAAATTCCTACTTCAATCTGTATGTGTGGAGAGGGACAGAGAAGGAGGGACAGTGGGACAGAGGAGGGAGGGGAAGAGGGAGGAATGAATGAATGAATGAATGAACGGATGGGAATATTTCTTGGTCCTCTTGAAATCACTACATGTCATTAGAACTCACCTTCTCTTTTCTACCAGGTCTTCCCCAATCCTGTGAGCAGGATTCCTGGGTGTCTATTCCCTTAGTTACTTCAGATGTCCTTCTCCAACCTCTTCCAGGGTGGTAACATTTTATTGAGGCCTAGTGACTGGAAGTGCTTTGGGTAATATGGCACACTTGATTTTTCCTGTCAAGCTTTAATTTCCTTGTGGGTGATATTCAGGATGCAGACCTTTCTCTGGGCCCTAGCATATTCATCTTACAACTCAAATCTACAATAATTTGTCTACAGATTACACAAATAATATAGCTATAAATAATTCAAACTTGGGTCCTTTAGTTCTGTAAGTATTCTGAGGATTTTATTTTGTGAGGTTCCAAATTTCTAACCCAATTTAAAGTGTTCTAGCTATTTGCCATTTGTTAATGGAAGTTATTCCCCAATTACATTGGGCTTACTTACCTTTAGGGGGTACAATAAAATAAAGTGCCTACATCTTTGTAAAATTAGGGTTTTTAATTCCCTTGTACCACCTTCAATTAGCCCATTTTCTGTCTTTATTCATTACAGACTTTAAACTCTGATACATATATATCATATATGTGAGATTTTGAAAATGTACTTAGGACTCTCGACTTCTGAGTCATCATAGTGGTAAATTGGATGTGCCCAGTAAACCTTCTCCCAATTTTCTATTAAGATGCTTCAAAAAATGCATAAAAAGATATATACTGGTGAAAGAACTGTCAACTCAACTTGCCATGGTCAGGGATTTACATTAACTGAGTTGCTGGTGAAAATGGATCGGGAAGCCCACTGTAAAACCAAATATCACAAACCACATATCCTGCCCTGTGTACTAGAGCAAGGCAGGTACTTTCCAGGAAGCCTGTACTCACACCCACTGTCCAGGCTCACTGCCCTGCCCTCAACAGTAGGGACGTGCAACCCAATTAAACCCTGAATTCTAAGCCCAGAGCCCTACTCTTCCCCACTCCCATCAGTTGTTTTCTACATACCTTCAGTCACTGTAACCCAAAGTTTACAATATGAGGTAAAATGAAATAATAACTCTTAATTGTCTAAGGAAAAATATCCCAGGAGTAAAGACAGAAAAAGATTTATGAGTGGTGGATATTGTTTCAAACTGTGTGATTGTGTCGTGTCAAAACAAATATCAGATCAAGGTTCAACTGAACATACCCCCACACTAACAGAAGCCTGTCTGTGGCAAACTGAACAAGGGCACTGCATACCAAACTGAGCTAAGAAGATGGAGCTGCCAGTCCTTGAGCAGGGAGATCTAAGGACATCATCTTTTTTGTTGATGAGACACTAGGCCTAAAGAGCATTTTCTCTCTGTATGAATGAAGAAAGGAAGATGGATGGATGGATAGATGGAAGGACAGAGGAATGGTGGGAAGGGAGGGAAGAAATGAGGGAGGGAGAAAGGGAGGAAAAAACAAGGGAGAGATGGAGGGAGGGAAGAATAAAAACAATGGGGATAAAGATATAGGTGTAGACATAGACAAAGATATAAATATACGTGTGCTTATAAACTGATCATAAAACATAAAGGGAGGAAGACTTGGAGGAAGAGATTATCTTTAAAATCAGGACAAGAACAGGCTGTCATAACAGAAAATAGTGAGATGAGGACAAATATGCCAAAAGGATCCAGTCAAAACAAGAAATGACTACAAAACAATACAAGTTTCAAGATCAACTTAAAAATTCTTATTGGAAGACATGAAGCACAGCAGACTAGGAAGCATTCTGATACTGCACAAATAAATTGAATCAGTGATGTAGAGACAAATACAAATAAATAAACCATCCAGAATACATATGGAGAGTTCAAGATAAAAACCAATGAGTGAGAAGCTGTTCTAAAGGTCAGGAACTGACTTAACAATAAGAGAACTATGAATGGATAAAGAAGATATGGTCCGTATATACAATGGAGTATTATGCCTCCATTAGAAAGGATGAATACCCAACTTTTGTATCAACATGGATGGGACTGGAAGAGATTATGGTGAGTGAAAAAAGTCAACCAGAGAGAATCAATTATATGGTTTCACTTACTTGTGGAGCATAAGGAATAATACGAAGAACATGGGGAGATGGAGAGAAGTGAGTTGGGGTAAATCAGAGGGGGAGACAAACCATGAGAGACTGTGGACTCTGAGAAACAAACTGAGGGTTTTGAAGGAGAGAGGGCTGGAGGTTTAGGTGAGCCTGGTGGTGGGTATTATGGAGGGCACACATTGCATGGAGCACTGGGTATGGTACATAAACAATGAATTTTGGAACACTGAAAAACATTAAATAAAATTAAAACAAATAGAACTATGAGTAATTTTGAGGATTAAACCAAAACAATAGAAACAGAAATAATAATCAGAGATATAACAGAAGGTAACTTTTCTGTGCTAAGTAATGAATTGAAAGAACATAAGTTGAATAAAAGATAAATTCACGTGTTTGGTTTAGCAATAGCTTAACATCCTAGCAATATTTCCAAATTTGGAAATAAAAAACTCACACACATCAAGGAAGTAAAAAAAAAAAAGTTACCTTTAAATCAGGTTTTCCTCAAATTCCACCTCTAAACCAAACAAAACAAACAACCAGAAAACAATGGAGAAATGTAAAGAGGTTTAAAAAGGAAATTTCATGATACATTTATAAACATAGAACTCTCAACATCTATAAGTGAAAGCAATAGAAAGAAAATTCTAGAGCTACCTTGACAAATAAATATACCACTTTTACAAAATGAGAAACTCAAGAATTGGGAAGTTATAAGATATAATTGTGCTGGGCATTGAAACCACTGAAGTATAAGAGGAATAAGTGATCTCACTATGAGTCCATCTTTTGAAATTGTTACACAGGTTCTTGTTCTCACTTTTCATCTCCTAAAACAGAATCTTTGAGAGATGAAGCCTAGACATTTGTGTTTTTAAGCACCTCACACAGGATGGTGATAGGCAAATTTGAGAATATTGTAATAAATAGGCAGCATCTTTGCTTGAACTTGCCTTCTTGACCAATAGTAAAGTTACATTTGTATATATTTATTAGCTATTTTCATTGCTTCTTTTGTGAATTATCTATGTCTTTGACAGTGTTTCTCTGAATATGTCAATATCTTTCCTTACCGTTTTGAAATTGTTTATTGTATATTTTTGTATGTATTGTATATGTATATGTTGTTTATTGTATATTTTTGTATATATTGTATATGTATATAAATATTGTATATTTAAGAATATTTATTGTATATATAAGAACATTAAGGGGGCGCCTGGGTGGCTCAATGGGTTAAAGCCTCTGCCTTCGGCTCAGGTCATGATCTCAGGGTCCTGGGATTGGGCCCTGTATCGGGCTCTCTGCTCGATGAGGGAGCCTGCTTCCTCCCTCTCTCTGCCTGTCTCTCTGCCTACTTGTGATCTCTGTCTGTCAAATAAATAAATAAAATCTTTAAAAAAAGAGAGAGAGAGAACATTAAGCATTTGCTGCAAATGGTGCAGATCTTTTACCCAGTTTATCACCGCCTTTAAACTTTGAAAGTCCGAATGGCCATTCACATTCATAATCATGGATTTTGACTATTTTCTAGATTCTCTGGATCTGTTTGACATCTTAAATTCCTGCACATCTTTTCTGAGTGTCTGGCATTCATACATCAAGAAAAACAAGTAAGGAAAACATGCATTTCTCTCGGACAGCCATAGCACTATACATAGGGAAATGGAATGTGCAGTAGAGACTTTCAGAAGTAATTGGAACAGCAGGAAAATCTCGGCATGCATTTGACCTTTTAAGGCGGTTCCATGTTGAGGAAACATGCCAAATCCTAGTTTGAACATAGAATGAAGAAAAGCTAACCACTTTTCAGGACATAATTTCACACAGCTGACTCAATTCTGATGAACAACTTTGTTTTTAAACCTTCAGAGGAAAACCCTCTGGTCCTTTCCTCTTCTTTTTTCCTTTGCTTGCATGTTTAGAAAAGCCTTTGCCATCCAAAGGTATTTTTTAAAGTGATCTATATTTCTTATAGCTTCATGGATTCATTTTTCACCTTTACCTTATAAATTCAAACTTGCAATTGGTATTCTGTTATCTCTCCCATTTTTCAGATGACAATATGAGAGATCTAAAGTGATTTAAAAAACTTGGCTCAGGGTCAGGTCTCCTGATTCAAAATCAGTTTATTTTCAGTAACCCCAGGATGTGAACTTGATTTTCAACCATGATAGCCTCATACAACTACTGCCATCATAGGAACTGGAATAAAGAACATGAGCTGGAATGGGGCACAGACAGAGGTGGAATAATTCTGTCTAGCTCATCAACCATCTACCCTAGCCAGTTCAACAACAGTAATGGGGATGCTCTGAGACTACACAAGGAAATAGGGTGTCATTGGTCCTTGGGACCAAGCGTGAGCCACCATCATGTGTGTCCAAACTTCAGTATAAGAGCCTTTTCCAGGAGGAACCTGTGAACCTTCCAGTATTTTGCTTCCCATTATTTTTCTACGTATCTTTTCAAGAAACTATAGGACTAGTACTTTGTCAAAGATAAAAACAGAATTACTTCTCTATACAGTAGATACAAAAGAAATCAATCAGTCTCAGTGGTATGAGTTGAACATGTTATTCCAGTGTTTGTTTTAGCCTATTAAATGAAAAATAATTGCCATAGTCTTTCAGAAATGTGCCTGGTTCAGCTTGGGGAATTACTGAGAGGCATTATAGCTTTAGAGAAAGATAGGCTAGATGGTGTCACAAATTTTCTTCTACCTTTCCTATGTCTCTTCACTTCCTCTAACTCTGAAACATAGGCACCCACTCAAGTCCTTTTGAAATAAGGTTAAATATTAAATATGTCAGTTTGTCAATATAGAGATTTACAGAAGGACTGAGAAAGGATTTACCTATGTTGTTTGAAAAGTAGAATTCAAGAGTCTAGTCAATAAAACCCTACTTGGTAGAGTGGATTTTTATTGAGAAGGAAAGAGATGCCAGTGTATAGTCTTAATTAAAACTCAGTTTGGCAATTATTCTTTCTTTAGAAAGAAAATGAGAAGTAATTTAATAAAAAGATATTGTTTTATGAACACTCATATTTTTATTGATAATTCATAAGGATACACAGTTCTTAAGTATAACTAACTATTCAGCTTTGCTCTCTGTATTTTTTATTTTTTTATGGTAGAAATAAATTGCAAGCACAATTTTCTGTGAGATTAATGTAATTTAATACACCATGACCAGTGTGGCCAGTGTGGCATAAATACTTAGATAAGTCAGGCATCCAAGACACTTGGAACACAAAATGCAGACCTCAAAGAGCTCACAGGCTAAAAGGAACTCTGGTGAGTAACACCATTGCAATAAGATGTGAAAAATGCTAAACAGAAGCCTGTGTAAACTATTAATATAAAATAGAGGAGGAAGAGGCCAATCTACAGTCTACCAATCTAGCTAATTCCCAATCTGCTGGGAATTTGCGAAGGCTTCCCAGAGATAATAATATTTGAGTTGAGTCTTAAAGAAAGGAAGTTTGCCATATTAACAGTGTGTTCAGTAGTAAGTAATCTTAAAGGACAATGAATGGTATGTTTAGAATATAGTAAGAAACCAGTCTGATTTTAGAATATGGGGAAATTATGTTGGAGGCAGATAGAAAAGGAGACTAAAAAACTGGATTGAGGCCTAGATCTGAGTCAGCAACTTCTTTTGTTAAGATAATAAACATTTATGGCTTGGGGGAGACTTACTTAATTCTATCCTTGTCATGTGAAAACAATTGTAGAGAATATGTAAATGAATGAGCATGGCTGTGTCCCAATAAAACCTTACCTGTACTTACAAAAAGAGTTGGTGGGCAAGATTTGGCCCATGGGCCATAGTTTGCCAACCCATGGACTAAAATGTGAAAGGTATTTTAGTGTTCTATTACAGATTAGAACACTATGCTGTGGGCATCTTTAGGCATTACATGATCAAACTTGTCTCCCAGGACGCTAACTGTTGTGTCATCGTGTAGGGCAGTGGGAGTGGAAATGGACCTTAGGACAGTGGTCTGGGCCCTGAGGGAGGAAGATGGGGGAGAGAGGAAGGGCCAGATGTTTGAAGGAGTTCCAAACTAAGGTGGACAGGGACTGAAGGTAGAGTGGGTAGGGAGAGGCTGGAGTTAACTTGATTCTAAAGTCTCCTCCATGTATCTTAACAATCAATATAGAGAAGATGGGATTTTCCACTTCTGTAGCCCAGTTATCCTTTTGTCTGTTTTGAGGATGAAACCAGAAGATAAGCCAAAAAGGTCTGTATCTATGATAGGAATTGTTTGGTTTTAGGTCTTAGGTCTTACTACAGCTCTCAAACCCTAAGTTATGAAATTCTTGGAACTGGCCTCAGATCTGTCTATACCCAAGATCAGCAAATCAGATCCCCTGCTAAATGCCTGATAATAAATGCTGTTATTTTCTGAAAAGTCCTTGGAGATCTTAAAATCTAAAAATGCGGTATAAAGAATAAACAAAAATGACGAAAAAAATCAAAATTTTTTTCACTTACGTTCTTGTTTTACATTCTCTTCATGGATGTTAAATGTTCCAAACGGTTGTATATTGACTATAAAATGTCCAGAGTGCATTGGAACTTAAAAATAAATCACTGCTATGACTCAGAATTGAAATAACTGTATCATAAATTTCTTAGTAATCTGTCTATCCCTGGGCACCCGGCCTTGTCACCATGTGTTTAAATCCTGTGATTTACTCCTCACCCCTCCTTTGCTCTCCCACCCCCACTTTGGCTATAATAGACCAGAGTCAACTCTTCTAGACAGAACATTATTGCTCACCATTAGAGGTTTGGCTTAGTCTTAAAGACATAGATCAACTCAGAGGTCTCCCAAAGCAGCTTTTAAAAGCTGAGATACTTGACTTTGTTTGGTCATTGTTTTTAAAGCATGACTTATCAGTGAAGCTCATTTGAACACTCTTTCTATATCCTTGTTATGACTTTCAGATCTCAGTCTTCTCTTGTTGCTGAGTTCCATTGTGGGGCTGCCTTGCTTTGTGGGATTGTTGAGAACCCAAGTCTTCTCTGCCTCCACAGTGTATCGCTGGTGACACTGAACTTCACATTGCTGCAGGGGAGTGTGCTTGACTGGCTTGTCTTTTGTTCCTTGGAAAGTGCCCAGTTGGGGCACTTGGGTGGCCCAGTGGGTTAAAGCCTCTGCCTTCGGCTCAGGTCATGATCCCAGGGTCCTGGGATCGAGCCCTGCATCGGGCTCTCTGCTCGATGGGGAGCCTGCTTCCTTCTCTCTGTCTGCTTCTCTGCCTGCTTGTGATCTCTGTCTGTCAAATAAATAAATAAAATCTTAAAAAAAAGAAAAAGAAAGTTCCCAGTTATCCCACATCTCCAACATAAGTTATAAACACAAAGTGATAAATGAAATATAGGTAGAATTTCTACTCCAGAGATCTTCACTTTGAACATTGTCCGCTTTACAATAGGGAAACTGCAGCTTATGTTTACATGTGTTCTGGTTTCCTGATTGGACATACAGGCAACCCAGTACTTTTTTTCCCAGGTCTTTGTGTTCAAAATGAAGGAAAAATCAAACACATTCTAGGATTTTAAAAAATAATTTAATTTGACTCAAAATATTATGTATTAGGAAGACTTTTAGAATGCCATATGTTAAAAATATTTTATAGATAAATAACCTTATGTAGTTAAAGCACAGCTAAGACTTAAGAGAAGTAGGTTCTTATTTGGATCACAACCAGTAATTGCGTGCTATGACCAATTAAGTAATTTCTTATTTATAAAATAATGAAGTTATATTAGGTGCTTCAGGGTTGGGACTCTCCCACCTGTGCAAAGGAGAAGATGAGCCCTGATGGGTTCTTGGAACCTTTATTTCCCTTCCTTTTCCAGACCTAGAGTGGAGAGAATAGAGCAAAGAAAACACAGGAAATTCTGGATTGGGCCAGCTCTTTCCCTGTTCTCACTTTCTTCTCCCTCATCTGAAAAAAAAGAGGGATGGATACAACAGTCTCTTGGGCCTTTTCAAGTTCTGAAGTTCAAAGCTAGCATATAATTTAATGTTTTTGCATCATAATGTGAAAAATTTAAAGGCCAGATTCTATGACATTCAGTGACATACCATATCTGTGGAAATGGGTGAGGCAGAGAGAAAATCAGAATGATTTGGGAATATTGGAAAATAGCATCGAGTTTCTTAGATCAACAAGCCTCATTGCAGTCCACATATTTCAGCTGACCTAAAATGTTTTTGTGACAATATGACTAGATATGGCTATGTTGTACTATTATGTAGCAATGATGAGGAATGTTTTGGTTTTTTCTTAGCAATAATCTAGTCAGGGAACTTGATATTGAGATTTGTTCAGTGTTTTGGGTTGGGGCTCCCTAGAAGCAGAGTCAGAGATGTGGTTTCTTGTCAAAGTGATTTATTGAGGAGGATTGCTCTCGCTCGAAACTTTCAAGGGAGTAAGAGGATCAGCAGAGGGAGCAATGAGGCAAAGATGTGGGCTAAGCTGACACATAGCCTCCGTCTGATGCCACCAGGATCTCTGGAAGATACTGGCACCTTCCAGTCATCCTGCCTGGAAGCAACATGGCCTGCCTTTTCCAGGGATCAGTCTGTCATTGGCTGTGGGCCACCATCCCTGTCCCCACCCTTGTCTTATTCTTTATCTTAAATAATTTCATCATGGAAGTGTTTGCCCTACTTTTTCTTTTTTAAGATTTTATTTATTTATTAGAGAGACAGAGGAAGAGGGGCTGAGGGGCAGAGGGAGAGGGAGAAGCAGACTTTTCACTGAGCAGGGAACCCAACTTTGGGCTCAGTCACAGAACCCTGAGATCATGATCTGAGCCAAAGGCAGATGCTTAATTGACTGAGCCACCCAGGCCCCCCTGCCCTACGTTTTTGATAACTTTTTTAAGATGATAGTATTTTTCCTTTGTTCCTACTTTTCTAATAATTTATTTTATCATTAAGTATTCAGAATTTTATAAAATGCATTTTTCTACATATAAAGACAATTATATCTTTTTCCTTCAAGCTGTTAATGGAAATTAATATTTTTTCTTTTTAAACCACCCTTGCATTTTAAAGATAATCTCTTCTTAGGTAGAGTATATTATTTTAAAACATACATGGTTGTATTCAGGATGCTCACATTCTTTTTGGTATTCAAGTGTCTGTTGTCATAACTGAATTTAGCTTATTTGGTATCAAGGTTATACAAGGTTCATACAATGAGTTGCAAAATTTCTCTTTTCTCCCCCAATTATTTAGAATGTTTTTCATAATATTGGGATTGTCTATGTATTCATTTCTTGAGGCCGCCATAATTGAGTACTACAAACTTGGGTTAAAACAACAGAAATTTGTCCTCTTATAGTTCTGGAAGCTGGAAGTCTGTGTCAGCAGGGCCACACTCCTGCCAGAGGCTCTAGGAAAGTTTCCTTCCAGCTTCTGGTGGCTGTTGCTGTATTCCTCAATCTGCTTTCCCAGTCACATGTTCTCCTCCTCCTCTTCTGTCTGGGTATCTCTCCAGTGTGTATCTTTTGTAAGGACACATCATTGGACTTAGGACCCATCTGGATAATCTAGGACAGTCTCCTCATCTCAGGATCCTTAATTATACTTACAGAGGACCTTTGCTTTAACAAATTCCCAGGGGCCAGTGATTTGATATAGGCATACCTTTGGGGAAGGCTACCATTCAACCCACTACTATCCATTCTTAAAAGCTTAGTAGATTTCATCTCTAAAATCATTTGCCTCCCAGGAGGGATTTGGGGTTAAATTTTTAAATACCAATTCAACTTCTTTAGTGGTTTTAGGCCTAGTCATTATTTCTTCTTGAGTCTGTTTTGGCACTTGCTTTTTTTTTCTAAAAACATATCACTTTTGACTCTTTACAGATTTACTGGCATGAAGCTGTACATTGAATACTCTTAAGGTTTTCTAATACAATATGTTGTATATGTACTTACGTACCAGAAGCTGGAAGAAATGAGAATCTTTCCTAGAGACTCTGGCAGGAGCGTGGCCCTGCTGACATCTTGGTTAGACTTCCAGCTTCTAGAATTAAAAGAGGAAAAATTTCTGTGCTTTCCTAATATTGTTTATATACTTATTACTGTGTGTATGTATTCACAGATACATAATCTATTTCATTACTATATAAACACTTATGTAGTCTATTGTAGGTGCTATCTCAGTGTGCACTGTTGCTCTCCATTCATTAATTTTTGATCACATTTTCTAGAGGTATCTAGTTGCATTCATTTTTAAAAGAACACAAGTCACTTTCTTTGAGATCTTCTGGAGCCATCCCCTCTATGATTTTTACCTCCCTGTCCCCATGCAATTTTTTTAAAGATTTTTTTAAGATTTTTTTTATTTTAGAAAGAGAGCACACATGGGGGAGGAGTAGAGGGAAAGCAAGAATCTCAAGCATATGCCCCACTGAGCTTGATCTCATGACCCCGAGATCATGAGCCAAGCCAAAATCAAGAGTTGGACACTCAGCCAACTGAGACACTCAGATGCCCAGCCATACAATTACTGTACCAGCTTCCTTTCTTCACTTTTTCTTTTTTGTACACATCACCATCCAGCACACTATGTGTTTTATTTATTTGGTCACCTTTTTTATTGTCTGTCTCCCAAGTAGAATGTAATTTTCATATGAGCAGAGATTTTTATCCATTTAGATCTCCACTGAATTTCTAGTACCTGTAACAGTCAAAAAATGTTTGTTGAATAAATGAGCCAAAATTTATCTTAATTGTGTTGGTCTTTATCATTGCTTTGTTTTCTATTAATTAATTCCTGCTCTTTATTAGTTATCCTTTCGACTCCTTATGTAATTTTAATTCACTGAAATTTGTTGAGATTTTCCAGATGGCCTACAAACATAGAAATTTTTGTAAATGTGCCATTTGTGTTTATGGTATTACAGATATGATAGATTCTTTCATCACCTTACTCTCCTTGACCTGGGGTGTATGAGTCTCCTTAGTTACATCTTTTGAATTTCAAACCCCGTGAACACTTCCATTAACTCATAGATTTGCCTTCCTAACATCATGGTCATTGTGTTGCAACCATCAAAATGCATTTGCTTTAATAAAAACAATACTGTTTTTGCAACATACACAAAAGAAAGTTAAACTACAGTTGAATATTACTCATCCAACTATGTATACTGACACTATTAAATACTACTCCAAATTAAATTAAATTTCTTTTTTAATTAAGACTTAAATTTCAGGAAAAAGGTGTCTTAATATTTTTCAGAAAAGAATGTGGAATATCCACATCAGTTTTCCATACTATATCAGTTGGAAAAATTCTGATAAACCTTATTTCCTCCACTCCATAAAAGCAGAGAACTGAAAAAAAAATTTAAATTGGCTCTTCCTATATGCACACTGTACTTTAACTTTTTAAAAGTTTATTTTAAACAAAGGCCATTTTCTATGTTAAAACGATTATTCTTTTCTGTGAGAAAGAACATCTCCTTCAACTTGAAAAATATTTTTGTCAATGTAAGAGTTAAAATGAAATGTCAAAAGAATTAAACATCAAAATGTCACCAGCATCTCATGATCTAAAATGTGAATATTTGAATATATATGTCATGTATTGTAATTTCCAAGATATTATAGGCAAGCCTCAACTCACTAAACTAAAAGATACCTTATAAAAATGTTCCTTTATATGCCAGGCTTTGGAACTTGAACAGTGGCCCTCAAATAGTGTTAAAGGAAAAGAATGTAATCCTAGGTTACCCCCATTCCTAATGATTTATTAAAATATCAAATCACTAGGAATACAGTATAATATCTCTTAATCACTGATAAAATAATGTAGCCTCCCCACCCCCGAAAAAAGCCATGCTTAGGGTTCTAGCTTAGGATGTCAAGACACCCATCCTGCTATTCAATAAAGAGACAGAGACTCCCCTTCGCCTGCCCCCCTCAGCCTCAAGCTGCCAATGAGGGGCTGCTGAAAACAGTTACAGGATCAGTTTGCTTGGGAGGTTGGGCACATTGCTGATAAAATGAATTAATGTGAAAGCACTAGACTGAAAATAGTAGTAAAGACCAGGAGAAGGGCAACATTGCCTCGTGATTGGAATCTTTCCTCTGCTCCTTTGCCCTTTGTCGAATCTTGGTTTTCAATGCCTGCTCTGAAGCCAGAGCTTTCTCTTTGAACAGACTGCTGCACTATACTTGGATCAGATGCTTTCCGGGCCTATACTAGCTCTTTGAACCGTAATTCTCTTCCCATTAGTCCACTTCTACCAGCTTGTTTTTGTGAGCCCTTGAGTGCCAGATTTGTGAGAATCAGATTGCATCCAATTCCTGATGCCCTTGATTCTTGGATCTGTCCAAATGAGAGCAGCTAGTCCATAGTTTAGTCAAGGCACTGAAATATTTTTGTCTTGTTCAACTTTGAATAAAAATTTCTTAACTACAGACCACATCAAAACTGGGAGCAAAGCAGGGATTTCTAGATTCTCCTAATACCAGTGTCCAGTACAGAATAGCGGTTACATCAGTTGACAATGTGCTGGCTACTAGTAATAGAAAATCTGACTGCAGTTGCTTTCACAAATAAGGGTTTGTTTTTCTCAGATAAGCAGTCCAGGGGTAGGCATCTGTTGCTGTTGGTTCAGCTGCTCAGCTCTGCCAGTGGGATTCTAGGCTTTTCCTCCTCCACTTTCCAGAGTGTATTAGAATTTTGTCCTCATATTTAACCATGTTCACAAATGGCCACCTAAAGACCAGGTATCACAAGGCAACATCGTTGTCCCAACACCCTCAGCTCCCTCCTGATATGTTGCCACAATCCCTAGCCCATGTCTCTGGTCCCACTCTGCCACTACCCCCAAATCCATTTTCAATGTAATGGTCAAGGTGATCTTTTTGAAAATAAAAATAGATTATAATTTGTTTCCCTTACTTAAAACACTCCTATGTTCCTCAGTGATTTAGAGGAAACTCCAAACTTTTTCCCTTGGCCTGCAAGGTTCTAGGGATCCCGCCGCTGCCCTCCTTGTACCCCATCTGCTGCCATTCAACCACTCCATCATTATACTTAACCACACTGTGTTCTTGGTGTGCTTCAGAAGTACACTGCTTAGTCTAACCTTAGGCCCTTCGAGCTTGCTATGTCCTTTGCATAGAATGTTTGCTGCTGCTTTTTATCTGTGTCTTAGCTCAAAGGCCACATATTCAATGGAACCTTTCCTAACCATCCACAATAAATAGCCATGTCCTCTGGCCTTCCCTCCCCGCTTCCCAGGCAGTCTCTTTTTCTGTTATACCTTGGCTACCCAGCAGTTCCTACTCCGGACTACAGATGTGAATCACCTGGAAAACTTCTTAAAAACACAATATTCAGCCCTTATTCCATAGATTCAAATTTAATTGGTCTGGGATGGGCCTCAAGCTCTGGTATTACCTTAAAGCTCCCCACATGATTCTGTTGTGCAGCTAATATTAAGAACTACTGGAATACATGGTTAAAGGTAAGAAAACATGAACAATAATTTTGGATAATCCTATAACATTGACTTCTTTTTTCTTGATATGATTTAACTTGATAAGGAGTCATTAAGATGATATTCATTCTCAGCATATATTCCCTGCAGCATCTAGTGGGTATTTGTTTTAAATCAAAACTTATAGTAAAGTATTACTTTCTTAGAAGAAAATGATCCAAATGAGAAAACAGTGTTTGCTGTGTGTCTGTGTGTATGTGTGTGTTCCCAGAGAGAACATTGTTTCTCAGTTTAGCTCAGCCTCTGCACCCCCTCTTCTGACTGCGTGGGAGTTGTCAGTTTTAGGGAGAGGGACTGTGGAGGCAGGGACCTCAGGGGGCTCTCAGCAAGCCTGGAGCTGGCCCGATTGGTCTGTGAGAGGGAAGGCATGGGTCAGAGGCTGACAGATGGTCTTTCTGCCACATGGACTGCAGGCAGATGGCTCTGACAGTTTGGACAAGGCCACAACTTTGGGTCGCTAAGGCAGAGCTCTGAAAAGATGCTTGAAGAAGCTTCTGATGACATCCCTCCCTCTTGCCCTGAGCAGACATTGAGCTTAAAGATGCACAGGAGGCGGGGAGGAGGAGGAGAAGCAGGAGGACCAGGAGAATGAGGAAGAGAGAGAGACTGCAACCCGTCCGCTCACTGGCTACCTCCATGTTGCAGAAAGCACTGGGGACAAGCTGAGCCCACAGGTGGGGAGATAGAAAGTGTAGTGGTTAAGTACATAGGGCTATCCCCATGCACAGCTGCCCTGGGTTCCAGCTCTGCTGCTCACTGTATGCATAACCTTCAGAGGTTATCCCAACATGTTTTAATTCCAGTTCCCTCTTAATAATTGAGTCTAACTCAAAGCATTGTTTTGTGGAGGCAACATTTGTCAAATACTCAGGATAGGGCATGGCCCACACTAAGTACTCCTGGCAAGTGGGCTCTGCCTTGGGTGCCCCAAGGCTTAAAAGAAAATAAATGCAAACTATGATCTTAGTGTTAACACATCTGATATTTTTTTTTCCTCCTGCTGTATAGCACCAGCCTTTCCTTTTCCTACTATATGTTTTTATTTTAATTTACCAATCAGATCCATGTTTACTGAAAGCAAAGAGGTGAAGTGTATGGAGAAGGGATCTCCATAAGGAGGGGGAAGCCAATCTCATTTCTACCTCTTTTTAGCAGGAGGCCCAGGCACCTTCCTTAATCCCCTGCAACAATTGTTTCCATCCTGCAGGATTTCCTTGCTTCCAGTCTTCTCTGTCAAGGCCCCAGTGAAGGTTTTTATGAGTCTCCCACTTTGGTCTGTAGATATTTGGGAATGGCCCCTGCAGTAAGCACGCCTGTCCTCTTTTCTCCATGCACCAGATTTTGCAAAGCCTTCTGGCACAGAACTACAGTAGACGTTTAATTAACATAAAACACTCTATAACACCATTAAGACAGCTAGATTGGGAAGCTGGCAATTCCCCAACCCCATGCAGCCAAGTTCCCAGACACAGGTATGTCCTTCAGCTTGCTCATAGTGGTTGAAGTTGAGGGCATCTTTCCCTTCCAGATCTATTGCCTCTGAAGCTCCCCTACCAAAATTTTCTATTGTACCCATTTGGGGTAGAAGTGAGGGTCACTGCTTCACTCCCTTCTCCCACCTGTGTTTTGGAACTCACCATCTCCTTTGTGGTCATGGGGTCACCATAGCGACATGCTGAATAACTTCTAAAAACCACAGCTCCAGTTCAGAACAGCTGGTAACATCAGAGTTCCATCATCTTCCTTTGCTTATGCCAATTTGCCTTCTTCAAAGCTTACTCCCAAGTCCCTACTCTCCAGGTTTCACCCATAATGTCTCCAGAGCCTGATGCCCCCTTCGAGGCTTTCATCTCTCACCTAACTTATTCTCCAATTAATAGGGTCATCCTCATTTTAACTCCTGTTACAAGTGAAAAAAAAAAAAAAAGGAATTTGTCCAGTTGCTCTACAATATGTGATTGAGCACTTGCTATGTGTCCAGCAACTAAAAGCATAGGGCCAAATAAGGTATGTCCCTTGTCACTGAAAGATATGTGTGGACTGATGGGTCGGCCCACACACACATTTTACTTTAATGCAATGTAAGAACAAAATGTCCCAGAAGAAGAAACCAAGAACTGACTATTGCACTAGGTAGGAGTGGTGTGGAGAATCAGATGATGACAAAGGATTTGTTTTAGCCAAGTTTCCATGATGGCCACCCCAAGCCTTCTGCTGTGCTCTATGTATAGGTCTCAGGTTTTACAAACACATCCAGTGGAATTATCAGGGGTGTCTAAAAAGGCTGTCAGAAGACCTCCCTCTGTGTCTCGGCATACATCTGAGATTTCAGCATTTGAGATTTTTTTTTTTTTAAAGATTTTATTTATTTATTTGACAGACAGAGATCACACAAGTAGGCAGAGAGGCAGGCAGAGAGGGGAGGGGAGAAGCAGGCTCCCTGCCGAGCAGAGAGCCCTAGTCGGGACCCGATCCCAGGACCCTGGGATCATGACCCAAGCCGAAGGCAGCGGCTTAACCCACTGAGCCAGCCAGGCGTCCCTTGAGATTTTTTTTAAATTGACATTTAATTGAGGAAGCCAACACTTCTTGAAGAGGGAGCACATCAAGCCTAGAAGATGTTGTCATTTTGAATTAATTGGGCCTACTTTTCTTATTTTGTACCTCTTTGGTTGTCCTTTACTCCTAGGAGAGAGCAAAAACATGTGAGGTTCCCTTAGGGTTAGGCCTTCACTTGGGCGAATTTCCTCTTCTCCTTAATGTAGCCAAGAAAATTGTATGATTTTTCTAAAAGTTACTTTATTAGGAATCCAGTGACTGGGATGGGGGTGGGAGTGGTGGGTAAGGGAGGAAACAGCAGATGGAGGCACAAAGCCCAAACCAGAAATAGTAGCATTTACAAAGATAGTCAGATGTGGTAGGGCAGTGGTGGTTTAGAGTGCTAGGAGGCCTGGACTCAGGTCTGAGTGTGAGTACTTAGTGGCTTGCAGCTGTCTCTAAGCTTTAACTTCCTCCCCTGTACTGTCTACCTTTCAGGCTTATTTTGCATGTCAAATTCTACACTGTTACATGAGTGGACACAGTGTGGTTGGGTAGGCACTGCTGATTTTGCACAGATCCTATTTGAGTTGTGGTCCACGAACCAACAGCATCAGCTGGGTGCTTGTAAGAAATGCAGGCATTTGGGCCCCACCCCCAAACTAATGACTCAGAATCTGTATTCTAACAAGATCCCAAGTGGTTCATTTTTCAAACAATAGAGTTTGAAAAGTCCTGGTCTAGATGCTAGTTCTCAAATGTGGTTGCACATTAGAATCACTTAGGGAACTTTAAAAATGCTGAAGGTTGAAGTGTAAGACACTCAGAGTCTCAGAGATCTTCATGTAATTGGTGTGGGGGTCAGCCTGGCCCTAGAGGTTTCTAAAAGCTCCCCAAGGTGATTTTAACATGGAACAGTTTTTGAGGACCACTGTTCTCAACCCAGGCTTCTCAAACTGTCTCTGGGAAATGATCATTTTGCTTGTAAATTTCCAGTCCATCTGGTTGTAAAATTAGAAAGCATTACCAGCTGTGGATATAGCAGCAAAGTCAAATTGGTATAAAGGTGAATAATGATCACTCTCAATTTGTTCCTCCACTTGTCACAAACTTCTAACCAACAGTTCTCAGACCAACAACAGTCTTTGGGCCACACTTGAACTGAGTCGCACTGCAGTCCAGACCACCCTTCACCCCAAGTAGGAAACCAATCCGACCCTACCTCATCCCCACTGGCTCCCTTCTTCTAGGCCAGAAGTTAGAGTAGGCTGTGTTTTACTGAACATACACTTCTATAGCACCTATCTGATAGCAGGTAATATTCTAAATGTGTTCCAAGTCTTTACTAATACCAGTATTAAAGTAACTTATCATTACCCCTTTCTTCTTTATGGAAGCAGAAATGGAGACACCAAACAGTTAAGTTACTTGTCCAAAGTCACAGAGTTGGTATGTGGCAGAGGCAGGATTCTGAACCCAGATCATCTGGCTCTTAATCACTAGGCTGCCTTACCCACAGGTGCTTGTGGGAGAAAAGGACTAGTCTCCCACATATGCTACATCTTTTTTAAAAAGATTTATTTATTTATTAATTTGTTTGAGGGAGGAAGAGGGTCAGAGGGAGAGGAAGGAGGAGTCTTAAGCAGACTCTGAGCTGAACATGGAGCCCAACACAGGGCTCGGTCCCACAACCCTGAGATCATGACCTAGCCAAAACCAAGAGTCAGTTATTTAACTGACTGTGCCACCCAGGTGTCCCTGCTACATCTCTTTTACCCCTAAATGTCTTAGTCCTATCCCTCCATCTCTATCCCTTAGTCCTCTTCTCATCTGCCTGCATGCCGCCAGGCTCTCCTGCACTATTGCAAGAATCTCATTTCTGCCTTCTAATCATCCCCTGAAACTTTGTCAGTGTGATCTTTTTAAGCCAAAGAGCTTCTAAATCCTTTAATGGTTCTAAATCCTTAACACTGAATAGCAGCTCTACCTTTCTTGTCCCTTCTCCCCTCCAGCCATCCAGAACCAACCACACCTGCCACACCTGGACTTTGCCTCAGCCACTCTTGCATCTGATCCTTTATGCATGTGGTTTCCTGCATGATGGAAGTCCTCTGTTGAAGTGAAGCTTCAGCTCAAGTTCTGTCTCCCTCACAGAGTCTTTTCTGAATACCTCTACTGAAATCACATCCACTGGCTTCTCATTCCTGCTTCAGCTTCTCCTAGAGCATTTGCAGTACTGTATCCGGTTCCTAGTTTCTGTGTTAGATTTCCTCTTGACTCCGAGCTACTTGAAGCAGTGATTATGTTTTAATCAGCTTTGTGTTCTTAAAACTACCACAAATCCAGGATCATAGCAATTACTCACTATTTATTTGGAATGAATGAGTGAGTAAATGAATGCAAATAGACCATTATATCACTTTAGAGACACAGTAGATGCCTCCTTGTTCCTTTCTTCCCTTCCTTACCCCACACCCTTGCACCCCCTGCCACCCACTGCCTTTGAACTGGATATCTGTGTGTCCTCTTTTGGCTTTGCCGAAGCTATTCAGACTGTCAGGGTAGGGAATGTGCCCCTTTCTCCTGAGAGTGTCAGCTGTTGGGCAGCCTGCACCAACAGTGGTCTAGCTTCCTCTTATCACTCCCTTGCTCTGTGTGCCCTGGAGAGAATATTAAATGTGTACACAAAGTACATGCTAAAATATTCATGAATATATTCAGAAGGTTTTTGCTTAAGCCCCCTTTGTCTGAAAATAGAGCAGAAGAGACAAATAGGCAAACGTGACACACAAAAGCTTAGGGAGAAATATTTAAGCAATTAGTTGCAATTGACCACTTTGCATTAGGCTGTCTAAAAACGACCAGTCTTAAAATATACCTGGTCATCAAAGGGGAGCTATCCCTCCATTATTTGAAGAATATGCTTTTTTAATGCATGTCTTCTTTCTGTCCTCATGACCCTGTGGTCTGTCACAATATTGTTCTGCCTTTCTCCCCAACTTTTTAACATCTGCCCCATTTCTTGAGGTTAGGCTCTAAGTGAACATGGAGAATTGGGTCAGTCTGGATGACTTTACTTCAGCTTGCCTGGAGTTATGCCTGGGTGGACCATGGAGAGACCTTGGGGCAGGCAGCTGGGTGGTGATCGTGGGTGGTGACTACAGCTAAGGCAGTCTTAGAAGCAAGAATGGGAAGCCTCACTGGAATGTGGGATAGGGGACCCTCTATCCTTATGGACCTCGCACTTGTGTCCTCCATCTGACTGGCTTGCACAGAGAGACCCAGTTCCTTCACCTAAACCTTGCCAATCAGCCTTGTCCGTTGGCATGTCCCACACTCTGATCTGTAATGTTAATCCCTTTTACCATTTATTTCCTTCCGTTTCTCCTTCCTTTCTTCCTTCCATTCTTCTTTCCCTTCCTTCCTTCTTTCATTTTTTCCTACCTTCTTCTGGTCCTCTTCCTCCCTCTGAAAGATCATCTTCCTATTACTACCAAACCTGGAACAGTAGATATTTAGTAAGTACTATTTTAACATTTAGTGCATGGTTTGGAAGTTAAGCTTCAGTGAGGAGTCTCAAAGCCCACCATCCACTAAGATACAGCTTCTTTTTGGCGCTAATGTGGTGACATTTGTATAAAAAGATGTCTATGCTAACATAAGACTCCGGCTTTGGGAAACACCCTGGTGTCAGACTTAGACTGAGTGAGTGGTCAGCATGTGAGAAAAAAGCCAAACTCTGGGAGTGGGGAAATAAGTGTTGTTTGTTTTGTTTTGTTTTGTTTTCCAAAAAGCATGAACTTTTTCTCCATGTCTCATTTTGAAAGGACAGTGCCAGGGTAGGAAATGAGAACTTGAGAGACAGGACTTAGGCTGAAGTAAAAGAAGACCACAAATGTCCCCTTTGCCTGCACAGTGGTTAGCTCAGCCCTTAGGCCTAAGGCCATTTCTGCATTGGGGGGTGATTCTCCTCTGGCCTGTGGAGGCAAGCAATAGACCCCATGAGAAGTCGCAATGGTTGTGATACTGCTCTGTGTTCAGTTTATGTTTTCCTTATCTTTTGTTTAATTCTCCCTTGAGATACTGTTTGCCTTTGGTGTGTGGGGAGCTAGGGAGAGACCAGCATTCACGCCTGTGGAAAAGGAGTATAGAGGGAATGGGTCCTCTCCCCAAGGTGAGGGATTGGGGTAGAAGCAGCTCCATCATGCCCAGGAAGGGCCTGGTCTCAGCAGGGCCATGGGAAGCCAATTGGTGGGGGCAAGGTGTCATAACCAGGGGGTCCAGATAAAGAATTTAAGTGCTTACATCCTGAGCAATGAGAGGTGGGGGCCTGGACAGACTCTTCAGTACAGCTGAGGGCCTTTGACGGTGCTAATTCCCAGCCCAGTCATCAGGGGCTGTGCCTCCATCATTTGTGGCCAATGTCGATATGAATTTGGGTAACAATAGCTCCAGCTTAAGGGGAGACAGAATGAATGGTCCACTGAATGAAACCAGGGCCTTTTGGTTAAGCAAGGCAGGGTTGGAATTCCAGGCCCACTACCTGAACTTAAAAATAATGATTTCTACAATTTACAAAGTGCCATTGAGAGCCAGTACATTACCAATGACAACAGGGATTAGTAAGTGAGTCTGCTTGGAACTCACAAAAACAAAAGCAAAGCAGAAGTGCCTTGTGTGTATGGTTAGATGATATAGATATTCTTGAATGTTAGGTTCTTTCCCCTTACATCCAGGTGTTTTATCAGCATTTTCATTTGGCTGTGGGAGCTTGCACAGCTACTGGCACCCTGGCACTTTCATTCCCATTCTGTTCTTGTACTATGTGTGAATAAGACTCTCAGGGTAGGGGGTGGGAGAGAGTGGGGAAGAATGATTATTGGGAAAGGATGTAATTGTTCCTGGGTCTCTAGTAAAAATCACATCATAGTGGGCAAAACTCCATTGTAATTCTTAATGATTCTGAAAAAGATATTTATCCAAGTAAGGATGAAGACCACTCTGGAAACTTGATCTAGACCTGAGATTTAGGGTTCCAACTTCCCTTTCAGAACAGAGACTGCAACCCTTTTTCATATATTCAGTCATTTATCATTCTTCCCTTGGCCTATGAAGTTCCAGATCATATGCTGCCCGATACCATGTTCTGGCACTGAAGCCATTTTATCCAAAGGAATTATGTTGCAGGACCAAATGGCCTGTCCTAACTATTTTGTTAGGTGATAAGCTTAATAAAGGCTTTGTTCCACTCAAATCTTTTGAAGGAAAGAGTACAGTAAACTATATATGAGTACAATGGGGTGTTTGATGTTCAAGGGGAAAAAGGTTATTGGAAATTACTGGCCTTGCACATTGCATACCATACTGATGTCAGGTCCTCTGATTATGGTAGAGGGGAAAGCATGGATTCTATAGTGGGGAAGACTCAAATTTGAAACAAGGCTCTGCCCCTATCAGCGATGTGACCCTGGGTCACTTCCTCTTCTTTCTGGATATCTGCATCTTCACACATAAAAAACAAAACAGAGAATGACTCCATCTATCATGCCTGAGATACAATCTGGAAAAGGATTTTATAAACCAGAACACAAGGAGGCATTTTTGAACACAGAGATTGTTCATTGAGGGTTGGGCTTGCCCTGTGAACTGACATGTGGAGAAGGGGTACGTGAGGAGGGACCCCAGAACTGTGATATCCGCAGGGTCCTCAGATGATTGCTGTCAGTGTTTTCAACTGGAAGCGAATGCCCTGGCTTCTAAGCTCCAGGTTTTGCTAAGTCATTTAGAAGTTACATGCCTGCCAGGGAGGTGCCGGAGGAACGTAACTTGCTACACTGCTCTTGTGAGTGTGAACTACACTTCTCAGGTACGACAGGGCTGGCAGGACTATTATAATATTTGGTGTGATGCTGCCTTCTATTATCACCACCTTATCCTCTCCTCTTTTCCCAAGCTGTGAGAATGGGAGAGGTGCTATATGGTTCATATGACTGGGCTGTATTTGAGGGCTTGGAGAAAAGATATATACATGCATTGTACCTCAATAAATTGCTCTTCATGCCCTTAGAGTCCTTTATATAGAACTTGGTGGTACTGGGACCACCCGCAATTTACCACCAGAAACTGGAATATGTATTTGTTTGGGATTTTATTTTCTCACCTCAAGATGAGTACTGTGTCTTTTGTCTTCAATAGCTATTCAATATGTATTGAGTAAGTTATTTCTTAATTGAACTTAACCAGTTCACAACTCAAACAGCTATTCAAATGCTTAAGAATTGAACCGACTGTTATAGAAAATCTCCAGGAGGTATTAGCAATGATGAGTATGGTGGTGAATATCAACAGAAGGCCTAAAACTGTTGGTTCTTGTCCCTATCAGCACATTTTAATCTTCTGGGAAATGCTTAGGCTTCACTCCCAGGGTTTCCGGTTTAATTGGTCTAGAAAGGACTCTATACCTTGACATCTCCAGTGACCCACTGATACTGAGGCTTGATTTTACTTCCAGTAGAGGACTTTGACTCTATGTTAGCATCACCTGGGAAACTTTAAAAAGTACTGACGGTAGGGTTTGACTCTCAGGGATTCTGATTTGATTGGGCTCTTATGGCCTGGGCATCAGGACTTCCTAAAGCTCTGTACATAGTTCATGGAGCCAAGGTTGAGAAACAATGACTTAGAAGGAGAAGCTTTGTCTTTTTCTGACAAAATTATAACTTGCATTTTAAATAGCCAAATTTAAATAAGATATAGAGGCCTACCACGACATTGTTCCTTATTCACTGTTCACTGAGGTACATTTACAGAAAACATTTGAAGAAGTCAAATACCTCAACCTTTTTTGCATAAATCCTAGCTGTGAATATAACCTGAGACTTGAATAAATTGCCTCTTTCTTAAATGTTGGTTCAGACTCCAGCTGAGATGACTCATGACGTTTAGGCCAGTTTGTTGTCAAAAGTTTCTGGGAATTTATTCTCAACCTCCTGGCCCCTTTCTCTCACCTCAGCCATAAAGAGACTACTGCCCTCTCACCATATGGATTTATTGAGCTATTCAAAGGCACCATTTACCTTGATTTTCTTGATTTGAGCAATAGTTAGGAAAATCACCTACTCCTCTGACTTCCCAGTGTTCCCATACTCTGCACAGTCCGAACAGACAGTTGCCAACCATATACATCATGGTGTCACCTTTCAAGTTCAACCCCAAATCCTGTCTGGATTTCATTTGGGATGCATTGAATATATAGATCAATATAGGAGAGAATTAATATAATTGCTCTGTTAAGTGTTCCAATCTATGAAGACCATATGCTTCTTTATTTAGATACTTCTTTTCTGAATGATCTTGAACATTTTTCATGATATACATCCCTAAGTTGTTGAGGCATTAATTGTATCTTTTAAAATTTTATTTGTTGTTAGTATATGATTTTGGTATATTGATTTTTTTTCATGTGGCAAACTTACTATACTCTCTTATGAATTCAAATAAATTATCTGTGGATTTTTTTGGATTTTCCAAATGCAGAATCACATAATCTGCAACAACAACAAAAAGTTTTATTTCTTCTTCACCAATAACTGTGCTGTTATTTCTTTTTCTCCTCTTATTCTGTTAGCTAAGATCTCTGATGTCCAATGAAAATGTTAAATGGAGAAAGTGGCCATGCAGACATCTTTATGCCCACCCCCCACCTTAAAGGGAAAATGTTTACCTGTTATATATGGTATGTTCTGTAGATTTCTTTTTAAGATTTTATTTATTTGAGAGAGAGTGTGCATGCACAAATTGGGGGAGGGCACAGGCAGAGGGAGAAGCAGACTCCCCACTGAACAGGGAGCCCAAAGCAAGGCTCAATCCCAGGACCCTGAGATCATGGCCTGAGCTGAAGGCAGACACTTTACTGACTGAGCCACCGAGTGCTCCTGTTTTGTAGATTTCTGTTTACTTTTTGTACACATATTTTATCAGCTAAAAGAAATTCCTTTCTTTTTCTGATGTGATAAGCTGCATTTTTTTCTTTTTTTAAATATTTTATTTATTTATTTGACAGAGATCACAAGTAGGCAGAGAGGCAGGCAGAGAGGGGGAGAGGAGGAAGCAAGCTCCCTGCTGAGCAGAGAGCCCGATGCAGGGCTCCATCCCAGGACCCTGGGATCATGACCTGAGCCCAAGGCAGAGGCTTTAACCCACTGAGCCACCCAGGCGCCCCAAGCTGCATTTTATTCTTAATTTTTCACCTTTCCCTGTGTCCATGCTTTTTGTCCTGTGACATTGCAGTTCTTCCCACTTGAAATGGCATCTGTTTTCCCACCCCCATTGATAAGTGGGTTTGGCAATGACCATGACCAACAGCATGGTTATTAAAATGACTGCTGGTTCTATGCCTAGGCCTTAAGGGCTATCCTATATTTCCACTCACACTTTTGTTGCTTCTGCTATGATTGCAAGAAAAATACATCCCTGATAGCCCATCCTAATCTCCAAATATGGACAGACTTGAACCTAACCTAAAATTCGAATCCAAGCCCAGAGAAATCCAGGGTAATCAGCCAATCACCAACTGACCTGGCATTGTATTACATTGCATTACTGTGTCATTAGCTCACCCTTGCATCTAATCTGCTAATAACCTTTTAAATCATGAATGAATTTTAAATTATATCAAATGTTGTCACCTCCTCTATTGAGATGAGCATTTTCTTCCTTTAATCTGTTAATATGATGATTACATTAATTTAATTTGTTTTCTTGATGTAAGTCAGTCTTGCCTTTGTAGAATAAATCCTGCTTGGTCCATGATGTATTCTAGTTTTTATAAATTGCTTTATTTGGTTGGTTAATTTTGTTTAGGACTTTTGCCTCGATGTTTTTGAATGAGATTCCTTGCCGTTTTCTTTTTTTGAATT
Source organism: Taxidea taxus jeffersonii (assembly GCA_003697995.1). NCBI lineage: Eukaryota > Metazoa > Chordata > Mammalia > Carnivora > Mustelidae > Taxidea > Taxidea taxus. Next base: position 3,286 of record ML106352.1, on the reverse strand, counting down.
GTCTTGTCAAGCTGGGTAGCAAGGCTGTTGTAGTCTTATACAATGAAAAATGGGGAATCACTCCCTCTTTTTCTGTTCTTTGGGAGAGACCATATAAAACTGATACTTATTTTTTCCTTGAATATTTTTAGAACTTGCCAATGAAGAAACTAGGCATAAGATTTTCTTTTTGTGAAATTTTTTACTACTACTTTACTTTTATTTGTGGCTCTGGAAATAGTCAGATTTTATGCTTATTCTCAAATCAGTGTTAATATTATATTTTTCTAGGAATTGGTCTATTTTATGAAAATTATTAATAATACCTACTCTTATTAATTTACTGTCTACAGTGATTATTATGTTATCCATTTCATTCCAGATAATAGTAATTTGTGCCTTCTCTCTCTCTTTCAGTAAAATGTTGATCAATCTCACCAGTTTTAAAGTTTTTAAAATGACCATCTTTTTAAAGAATTAACTTTTGGCTTTGTTGATATTCTCATTGTTCTTTCTCAGTTTTATTAATTTCTACTCATTTTCTTATTTCTTTACTTCTACTATAGCTTCATAATTTCAGTACTTTGAAATCAGTTGAGAATTGTTTTACAGGGATTGTGAATATTTCCCTTTCTCCTGGTAGTTTTGTTAATTTTTGCCTTACATAGGCACATACAGATTTCACATTGTTATATCTTCCTGGTCAATGGAATCTTTAATTCCCTCTTTATCTTCTGCTTTTTTGTTTTGTTTTGTTTTTTTTTTTGTTTTGACTTTAGGTGCATTTGGTCGGATGTTAATATAGTCAGAGCAGCTGTCTTACAGTTAGAATTTGCTTGGTCTATCATTTTCTATCCTTTTGCTTTTAACCATTCATTAGTTATGTGGTGTCGATGGATTTATATGTTGTTAGCTTTTTAAAACCCATTTAGACATTTTTATCTTTTATTTGGAACATTTATCCAGTTGTATTTCGTGCAGTTGCCAATATATAGGTATATTTACCATCATATTTTGTACTTTGTTTGACTCTTCCATTAGTTATCTTATTCAAATTTTCTCTACTACTATTTTGTAATTTATATTCTATGTATCTGTTTTATATGTATCTGTGTATATATATATAATCTCTTGGAAGCTAAAATGAATACCTGTATCTTTCCCCAAGACAAGAAAGGAAACTTAGAAAAGTTAAATTCCTACCTACCCACTGCCCAAATTATATGCTATTGCTGTAGTTTATTCTAATTCAACCTTTTAAAAAAGCCCTTAGGAAATATATTAGTTATATAGTGCTAGGCATTATAACAAGTGTATTCTGGAATCTTGGTGATTGCACCATGAAAGTTTATTTCATACTCAAGTTTCAATCCAGTGGGGGCTGCTTCTGCTGGGGCATCCTTCCACGGAGTTAGTCAGGGATCTGGGTTCCTTCCATTCTGTGGCTCCACCCTCCTTTTAGTTTTTGGACCACTCTCCATTAAGCCACCAGATGGGAAAGAGACTTTGGGAGAAGATACAGTGATTTCCTTACCACTTTATTCCAGAAGTTACCCATATCACTTTTGCTCAAACACGAATGGCCAGCATGTAGCCGCGTGCCAGTACCTCATTGCCTTTAACTCAGGTTCCTCCCGATGAAATGGGGAGAACAATGGTAACTCCCTGACATCATTTTGTGAGCATGGAGATCAGCATAATGGATGAGTATCTAGTTAGGTGCTCACTGTGTGGCAGGTACTGTGTTAAGTGTATCATCTTGTGTAATCTTCGCCGTGATTTGCAGTGGATGAGTTAATTCATCTCCACCTTCAGAGGAGGCAATCAAGGCCTCACAGGTGAAGGGACTCTCCCATCCGGAAAGTATCCTGTAGCTTGTGTAATCTTCGCCATGATTTGCAGTGGATGAGTTAATTCATCTCCACCTTCAGAGGAGGCAATCAAGGCCTCAGGTGAAGGGACTCTCCCATCTGGAAAGTATCCTGTAGCTACTTCTCTCCCATGCCAGTCTCCTTACAGCAGGAGAATCCTTTAAGGCTGAGTACTCCTGGAAGGCTCTTCTGACTCCTCCAGGACTTACGTATTTTCTTCTTTTTTCACATCTCAACTGTACCATTTGTATTTGCATGAGCCATCTTTTATGGTTTTCTATTGGTTCCATGTGAATTAATGTTTTCCCAATTAAGTGATAACTTCCTTGATGGAATGTACCATGCCTTACACTTAATTTATTACCTCCAAAACTGAAAGCACAGAAACACTGCATACAGCACGGTCTTAATGCCTATTGTCAATAATACCTAAGACTCTTTTTATTTTAATCCTTTACAATTCTTAACACAGTACTACGCACATAAATATTACCAGATAAATTGTGTTGATTGACAGATAAGTCTTTCTTTATGGGCAGGATTGTAAATGTGGAGGCAAATAGAATGCACTAGAAGCCACTAACTAATTATATGATTTTGGATTTTAATTCCCTGGGCTTCATCTTTCTAATCTGTAAAATCAGATATCTGAACTCAATATTATAAGCTTAACTCTAAAATTCCATAATTCTGTGGAGTTTGGGGATGACAAAGTTACTAAGTTTGTACATGATTAATTAATTTAATACTCACAACAAACCTATGTGGCAAATAATTATTATCCCAGCTTTATCGATGGAGAAACGAGGGCCCAGAGAAGCTGGATAACTCGCCTGAGGTCACACAGTCACTAAGTGGAAGAATTGAGATTCACGCCTGAATCCCCTAGAAAGAAAGCACACATTTTCCCTACTTCACCACTCAGCCTCTTGAAAAACCTCTGCTTTAGCAGTAAAGGAAGATTTCTATCAAATTTCCTTTAACTGCTTTTCCTCCAAATGGACTGTCTCAAGCTTAACTATGTCAGAGAAAATCCAAAGGCTATTAAATCAGTAATCAGTCTCTGGAAGCCCCTCCTTACAAGGTGCATGTTTGGCTCACTTTAATTTGTCATTCATTAGGCCTGGAGGAATGGAAGGAGAGACATCTTTGACTTTGCAGGAGCCAGAAGAACAAAGTTATTACTCGAACTCAACATAAGCACTTGGGTTTCATTTGGGTTTGAGATTTTGGCAAAGGTTCAGAGCTTTCCATTTCCTGTGAAGCCACTGCCCATTCCTGTCAGGAGATCAGTAAATTTTGAAAGAGATTCCAGAGCTGATGGATGAGTCACAGACGTCCAGACTCCATACGGCCTTGCTTGCACAAATGAAATGACCAGATAAGACTTCTTTGTGTTGCATGGACATTTGCCATCAAACACTATATACGACTGG
>ML106351.1:41380-64072 GCA_003697995.1 Taxidea taxus jeffersonii | reverse complement strand
TTTTTTTTGGTTTGTCAGCTCAGCCTTGGGCAGGGCCAGCTCCACACAGTAGGAAGAAGGCAACTCCCTCTGGCAGTCAGCTGGAAGGAAGGGGAAGGCTCTCCCTGCCCACATGCACAATCTTTGAAGGGGACTTTAGCAATTAGAGTAATGACAAAAGGTACAAATACACACAGTGGCCTGTCAGAGTCTTAAGATAGGGGTCCAACTCCTTCACTGCTGTGTCCCTAGCGCCTCTCCTCAAAGAGAGCAAAAATTCAGCCGATGTTTCCAGCATGAACAAGTGAACCCAGGCTCTGCTGTGTGACTTTGGGAACCTTCTTTCACCTTTCCGAGTCTCAGTCTCCTCCCCCGCCAAATGAGGGTATTATCGATCTTGCAGAAACCATTGTGAAGATGAAAAGAAAAGTCTTTAGGCAGACTAAATAGCACCTCACTCAAATCAGGCACATGGCAGGTGCCCAAGCATTTGAGAAATAAATGAATGAAAAGAACGAAGGGCACTGAGAGGAGCTTGTTATTAAAGCACAAACGACTGATGACATTCCTCCCTGAGAGAAGCTTTGGAGGGGATATAGGGAGAAGCTAGGGGACATCTAGCCTGTACCCCAGACTCTGCTAAGTACTGTACTGGGCACGGCGCACGCACTACCTTGTATAATTTCCATTTTGCATGTACAGAAATTGAGACTCTGAGATCAAATGACTTACCCAAGGTCACATGGCAGGCAAATGGCACAGCCAGGATTTAAGCCAACATATGACTCAAAAGTCCTTGCCAAAGAGCCTTGGATGACAACGTGAACGATGTCCTGAGGAGGGAAGAGGTTCTGGGGCACCCACCAGAGACAAGCGGCACTCTGTGCGTGGTGCTGAATTACCCAAAAGGCAGGTGCACGAAGGGCCCTGGGAAAACAGCCCGGCTCCCTTCCACGGCCCCGGATACTGGAAAATCATTTCTTTTTGATATTTCCAAAGAAATCACCGAGATAATCTCGTGAAGCAAATCAAGACCTTATTGGGTTTTTCTACATTTATTTTGTTTAGTATTGTTTTCTGTGTGAATTTCCTATGGGGAGGGAGAACCGTGACATTTATGCCTCAGGATATTAGGGCTTAATTCCCCCCTAGAGTCTTAGGACCTATCTAGACCTTCCCCAGCCTGTGCTAGGCCACACTACAGTTTGGGGGTGGCGGTGAGGAGGGCCCCCCCCCGCCTGCTTCCCCAGGGGCTCCTGAGGCCACATTCGGGAGTTTCCCAGGGCAGTGGCCTGGGCTCCCCTGACCCGTGGCTTCTCATGGACCAGCCCTTCAGACAAGGCGCTCACTGTCCAGGCATGTTCCAAGCCACCAGCTCGAGTCTGAGCCAGCCTGGGCCTGTTGCAATGAGTCAGCCTTTCACTGGGGAAAAACGTGGTAACTGGCCGACAAGTCACTTTTTCCAGCTTGGCCCTGGTCCTGGGCTGGGTTTTAGGAGGGCTTCTTTTTTCCCTTTGGGATTCTACTGCTTAGGGCATGCTCCTGAGGGGTCCTGGGAAGCATGGAGGCTGGAATTCTTATGCTGGGGGTAGGTCAAGTTGCTTTAATCCAGCAGGATGAAGGTGTCCCTCCCCTACACAGAGAACATGGAGGCCACAAAGATTGTATCTGCATCTCCTACACAGGTGAGCCCAGAATGGCCACTAGGGAAGGGGTATACGCAAAGACATCCACCTGCACCCTTTGCATGCCATGGTGGCCCAGCACCCCCAGGGGCCCGGGGCTTGGGGTATACTTGGCCCCTTACCAACTAGAATGGCTTTCCTGAAGATGCTGCTGCCTAGGGCCCCTGGAATCTTAAAGCCCGCACCGTTACCTTCGGTGAACCTGCCCCTGCCCCAGCTCAATGCCCAGGGTTGGGTTTCAGAGCTGTTCACTTTACCGTCCCTTCTGACTCCCCTCCAGCTTCCCTGAGGTTTGCACAGCTCAGCTGACGCAGATTCTCCCAGTGTAACTGGGGGAGGGAGAGGCGATGACCATTAGTCAAAGGTAGGAAGGGTGTGTGGGGGTGGGTTTGGCCCTTAGTGGCTTGGGGAGCAAGTTCTTTCTCTCTGGAGGAAAGACTATGCTCTCTGCCTCTCTGCCTCTGAGGCTCTGGCTTACACCACCTCATCGTTTTTGTGATTCACAAAGACTAACCTCTCTCACCCGACCATTCATTCGGGCCACAGATATTTACCGATACCCTTTACTGTTAGCCCAGATTCTGAGCTTTGGGGTATAGCAATGTACAGAACAGTCGTGCTCCCATCTTTGTGAAGTCGGGACGGGGGACACAGGTACTCACCAGATAATTATCTACACAAGCAGACCCAACAATTCGCGACAGAAAAAGAGTATGCAAGAGAAGCCATCAGGGCCTGGTGCCGGAGAAGGCTTGCCAGAGATAGAACAGATAAGGAGGAGTAGTCTGGTTGGAGTGGGGAAGAGTGTTAGACTGGTGCTTCTTATGGGTTGAACTGTGTCCCCCACCCCACCCCTGCAAAAGAAAAGATGTTGGAGTTCTAACACCCTGATATCTCAGAGTGTGAGCTTATTTGGAAATAGGGTCTTTACAGAGGTAAGCAAATTAACCTTGCTTGAGGTCATTAAGGTGGGCCTTCATCCAATAAGGCGTCCTTACACAAAGGACAGTGTGGACCCAGAGACAGACATGATACAGGGAGGAGGCCATGTGAGGGTGAAGGCAAAGATCTCTCAGCATCTCCCGATTCTCCCTCGAAGCCCTCAGAAGGAATCACCCCTGCCGACAATACCTTGATTCTGTACTTTCTGGCCCCCGCAACCTAAGAACATAAATTTTGCTGTTGAAGCCACCTAATCTGTGGTCCTCTGTTACCTCTGTTGCGGAAGCCTTGAAGGTGAGGGAGGTGAGGCCAATTTCAGAAAGCAAGCCACCTTTATCTCTAATGAGAGGAAAGTGGGTCAGTGAGGGCACCTCGGGCAACTATAAAAAAATAATAAAAATAATAACCACCTTGAAGATGGGTAGAATGTATGAGATAAGCCCAGGGAGGCAGGAAGTGACTGGGCTAGGTGGAGGTTTCCTTGTGGGGATGAGGACTGGAGCTGTAACCCTAGGAGAGAAATCTATCAGACTCACAGGGCAGGAGACCCAGAGTCTAGTTGGAGCTGTGTGACGTTGGGCAACTTGCCTTCTCTGTGTCTTAGCTCTTCAAGCTCTTTCCTTATCTGGGACATTCCATGACCATATGACTAGCAGCGTGCTTGATGCTGACACCCTGTGTGTGATGGGCAGGGTGAGAGGGAAGAGAGAAGAATGAAAAATAGTATCCAACCTCATTTTTGTTCTTAGGGAGCTTATAGTCTACTTGAGGAAATGACATTTATTCAGGCCAGTATACAACAGAAGTGTGAAGTGTGGTAAGAAGACAGCATCAGCTATTCTCAGGGGCTGAAGTGGGGGTTTCCCCACATTGGTGTGGAGGGGGGTCCTGATACCTGGGTAAAGGCCCCCTGGTGGTTACACCTGTGCTGTGCAACTCCATCTCTCACACCCCTCCATAGTCTATTGATCCAGGGAATAAACACATGACCTAAGCTGGACCAATTAGAGTCTTTTCCTAGGATTTTGGATCTAGGGAAGAAAATTCAGTTTCTTTCTAAGGAAATAAGATGCTTTGGTGGCCACGTTTCCTGCCACATAGAAGGGGCCAGTTTGAGGGAATGAAGCTGACAGGCAAAGACAAGATGGGAGAGACAGAAAGACAGAGGGAGAGATATAGACAGAGCCAGAGAAAGCCTTTCTGTGGTCCCAAGGGCTGGCTGCACTTCTGCTTTTCCTGTGCTTACATGAGTTACTCCCAGATTCATCATCTCCTGTTTCTCCTTCTGGCCTCGGCTGTTAGAGAATAAGAACAGCAAGTATCTTATTTATTGAGAGCTTACTATATGCCAGGCACCCTTCTAACGCTTTGTGGGTATTCATTTAGCCAACTGTCACCCAGCCTTATGAGGTTGGTACTATTATGCCCATTTTAGAGGTGAGAGGGCTGAGGCTGAGAGAGTAAGTGGGTAAGTTACCACTCACTTACCTGAAAGTGGGTAGGCTAGCAACTGTCAGAGCAACTCTAGCCCTCTGGTGCCCAGGTGCACTTCTAACTACTGGACCATACTGCCTATTTCTGAATGAATGTGTTAAAGCACACCAGCTAGTTACAGACACACACAGACACCTGTTTTTTAGGGGAGCTTGCTGTGGAGAAGAGCGGATGGGGAAGACAGCAGCCAAGAGTAGTGAGGACTGAGAAACTTAAGCTCCAGAAAGCTCCCCAAAGAAGTGAGGTGTGAATGAGCCTCAAACGTGGGTTGGACTTTTGACTGTCACAAGGAAATAGGGACACTTGGGTCCAGAATCTCCTTCTTTTTTGGAAGATTTTATTTATTTATTTATTTGAGAGTAAGAGAGAGCACAAGTCAGGGGATGGAGAGGGACAAGCAAACTCTGCACTGAGCACGGTGCCCAATGCAGGGCTCATCTCAGGACACCGAGATGGATGTCCCAAGCAGAAAGCAAGAGTCAAGTGCTCAACCAACTGAGTTACCCAGGTGCCCCCAGAATCCCTTTCTTCTTAAATCAACAGAACAACTGCTTTCATGAATTGAGAGCATTCTCTGTGGCCTGTACCCTTCCTACCTTATCTCCAGAATTGTCTCATCCTCTGGTGTCAGAGGCTTGTCTAATCACCCTTTGGGACTCCTTCCCCACCCCCTGTCTCCCTGCCTGGCAGTTGGCAGTCTAGGGCAAGGCCAGCCTCCTTGGCTGTTCTTTTCAAAGCCATGCAATCTTCCTTGATAATGACCAACATTTTTAAGGCAAAAATTGACAAATATTTATGACACACACGGGCTTCATGAGCAGAGGAAGCCCAGAACTCCGACCCGTGAGTTAGACCAGCTCCATCTAGGAGGGTGGATGAGCCACAGTGGGAATGGCAGAGCCCAGGGCCATCGCTTCATCTGCTAGCTGCCTTCGCCGGGGAACTAGATTTCACTCGCTATCTCCGCTGGTGATCTCTCGAGCACCCACTTTACCCTGGTGTGGGAATCCGCTGCTTATTAGTTTGAGGCCAGGCCAACCAGACAAGAAAAGGCACATCCCAGTTTCAAAGGGCTGCTGCAGAGCTGGGCAGAGGCTGGTGCCACACCCCCCCCATCCCACCTGCGGTGAATCCGGCTGCACCAGGATCCAGCCAGCACTAGGCAGGATGGGGCGCTGCTCTGCGGGCTGGAGGGGTTTCTAAGTTGCCAACAGATCTGATGGAAATTCATTTTCCAGGCAGCCTCATCTTTCAGGAGAACAACCTCTGGGGTCTTTTTGGGAAGTCCAAGGATAAAAGTCCTTTTGGAAAAAAATGCACCCTCTCTCTTAGACACATAAACTCTTAAATAACTTTGGAGCACTTTCTTTGTTCCTGGTACTATGCTAAGCACTCTATATACACAGGACCTCTCTTAATCCTTAGGACCCCTCATGCAGAGAAGATGACCCCCCCCCCTTATCACATGTCCTGGGGAAAACTGATGGTCAGATTTTTTGGAGGTCATATGGCTAATAAGTGACAGAGCCAGGGTCAAACTCAGGTCTGACTTCAAATTCCTTGCTCTTAACCATAGTTAAGGTTGGGACCTATTATGCATACATTCATTGAAACCTAGATGTTTCCTTCTTGTCCCTTCACCTAACATGTAGTTCTTAAGGACCTACTGTGTGAGGGGTACTGTTTTTGCTGCTGGGGATAGAACAGTACTTAAATAAAACAGACACAAACCCCTGCCATCATGGAGCATAAAATACATCAACAAAGTTGAAAAGCAGCATTAAAAGTCAGGGATCATTGTCTCCACTTGGTAGATAAAGTAACTGAGACAGGTGTTCTTCATGTCTATGTAACCTCCACATCCATTCCTTCGTGCTTTGCTGTCCAACAAATATTCTTTGACAGGCTACTCAGGGTCAGGCGCTGTGCTAGGCACTGGGGCCCCCAGGGGCACCGAAACGGATGTGGTCCCTGCTGTTATGGCATCTACATTCTTGTCAGATTGCTCACTGTCTTCCTAACCTGTAGCTGCTGCTCCGACCCGAGCTGTACTGGTTTCTGCCCTGAGGCTGTTTCTCAGAAAAACCTGAAGCAGAAGGGGCAAGGCTGGCCCTGTCAACTAACCAAGTGAGTGTAAGTGCTGGGACCGTAGATGCCCCTTGGTGTTGACCCCTGACCCAAGGTTCATTGGAAGGAACTCTAGGGCAGAAGTCATAGCCCTGAGTCTTAACCAGCTTCCTGGCTTTGAGCTAGTCATCTAAGCTCTCCAAGGCTCATCCCTCATTTATAAAGTGGAAAGAAGCCTTTGACCTATCAGCAGATTTGCAAAATGGTGATGAATTCAAGTGAAATAATGGCTCCATGAGCATTTTTTTTTTAAGATTTGATTTATTTGAGGGGCACCTGGGTGGCTTAGTCAGTTAAGCGTCTGCCTTCGGCTCAGGTCATGATCCTGGGGTCCTGGGATTGAGCCCCACCTTGAGCTCTCTGCTCAGCTGGGAATCTCCTTCTCCCTTACACTCTCCCTTTGTGCTCTCCCTTTCTCTCTGTCAAGTAAATAAATAAAATCTTTTAAATAAAATCCTTAAAAAGAGATTTTATTTATTTGAGAGAGAGCACAAGCCCGGGGTGGGGGCAATGAGGGGTAGAGGGAGTAGAGAGCCTGACTTGGGGCTTGATTCCAGGACCCTGTGATCATAACCCGAACTGACGGCAGCCACTTCACCAACCGAGCCACCCAGGCACCCCTCCATGAGCATTTTGGATTTTTCTTCTGAGTCCTACATTCTGCACCAGTGTCTTCCAGTTTTCACTTCTTGTTACCACAATGCTTCAGAAAGGATTTTAGAAAGTCATGCACCTGAAGGTATAAGTAACAAATGAGCTTTCAAGTCTTCCTCTCCCAGGCCTTAAGCCTTTCCCCTTAAAGAAAAACTGATTCTGGATAAAATAGAATAACAGAGGCCAGATGTACTCTCCCATCTTAAACAGTTAAAAAGTGCCTTGACTGTGTCCTGACAAAACTTGATAGTATTTATAAGAGTGAAAAAATATCCAGCCCCCAGCAAGACAAAATTCCCGTCTGCCATCCATTCGGAAGAATTTCCAGTGGAAATATTTTGTACAAGAATATAAGCCCCCTGAGGGCAGGGATTTTTGTCTGCTTTATTCCCCGGGTCACAGAAAAGTATCTGCACTTTTCATCGTAGGCCTGCAATAAGTCCTTGTGGAATAATGAATGAACGACAGGGGATGTCAGGCATCAGTGAGCACAATGCCAAGTCTGGGCAGGGGTCTCCTCCGGAGTCCGAGAAACCACCCGCTGCTTACAGCCTGCCCGACTGACCCAGTCCTCAAATCAGCCCACGTGTGGGAGATGAGACCCACCGAACAGTGACAGCCTTTGGGGGAGGGAACCTCTGCCCTGGGAGCCCCGTCCTCATGTCCGGAGGAAAAGGAAAGCTTTTACTCAGTGATAACCATCGCTGTGAACTCCTCCCCACAGCTCCCCCTCCCTGCAAGCCCCCGCCTGTTTACTGGAAGACAGGACCCTGTGCTCTACATCCTGAGCTCTGAGAGGTTTCATCACTGGCTCAAGGCAAGACAGAGAAGCTGGGTGTCAAGTTGACAAATCGTGTCAGATCTGGGATGGTTGGGGTGCTGTGGGGGGTGATGCATACGTTGAACAAGTCTGCTTATTCATGTGTTGATCCTTTCATTCCGCACAAAAGAATTTGGGTCGTGCTTCATGTGTGCATGGGGGCTCCAGAGACAAAAATGAAAACGGTGGTGATGAAAATAATTATAAAAGTCGTATTTTCTAAATGATTACTTCAAAAGGCAATGTGCTTGCATGGCCAAGAGCGTGGCTCTAAGCTGGTCTACTTGGGTTCCTAATTTCAGCCCTGTTTTTTACCAGCCCTGTGACTCTGGGCAAGCTACCTAACCTCTCTGAGGCTCCATCTCCTTGTCTTTAAAATGGGGTTGTTGTGGGACGCCTGGGTGGCTCAGTTGGTTGAGCGGCTGCCTCCAGCTCAGGTCATGATCCCCGAGTCCTGGGATCTCCTGGGATCGAGTCCCACATAGGACTTCTTGCTCGGCAGGGAACCTGCTTCTCCCTCTGCCTCTGCCTGCCACTCTGCCTGTGCTCGCTCGCGCGCTCTCTCTCTAACAAATAAATAAATGAAATCTTTAAAAAAATAAATAAATAAAATGGGGTTGTTGTAACAAAATGAGTTTACACATTTAAAGCTCTTCAAAGAGTATCTGGCATTTCTTTGTGTGGCATCCTGTTAGACACTTTCCAGGCTTATGCTGGGGTAGCCAGTGTGGTCATGACCGGGGGGAGGGGCAGCAGAGGAGTGCTGAGGGCTGGTACTGCAGTCATGAGGCCTGAGTTGGAAGCTGGGCATCCCCTTTCTCACTGTGTGGCCTTGGGCAGGTCCTTACCTTCTCTGAACCTCCCTTCTCTCACCCGGCAGGTGATGCAAAGTAAACTCCACGAGGGTAGAGAATTCTGTTTGTTCACTCCTATCTCCTCAGGGCCTTAAACCATGCCTGGCTTAATAAATACCTCTTGAATATTTGGATGAATAGCTCATAATCAGATCCAGCTCCATCATTTGGAGGGCCCAGGGTAAAATGAAAAGGTGGGGCCCCCTTAAGACTTGATTCAAGATTGATTCAAAGATGTCGATGACTGAGTATAAAACCAAGCATGGGGCCCTTTGAAGTGTGGGGTGGCCCTGTGTGACTGCGTGGGCCACAAGCCCACAAAGCTGGCTCTGACACTAGCTTTCCCATGCTGTTGACACAAGGATAAAGTGAGTTAATGCCCGTGAAGCAATGAGCATATGCCTGACCCAGAGCAGGGTCTCAGTACATGCTGATATTCCTCCTATCCTGATTTGTATTCACCCACATCCCTATGAGAGCACACAGGTGTTTGCCCACTTCACAGGGCAGGGAAATGGGGCTTGGAGAGGTAATGAGGGCACTTGCCCACTGTCCCACTGGTGAGGTGGGTAGGTCTTGAACCCAGGTCAGGCCAATCCTGACTCTACCACGAGGGAACGGTGAGTGGAGGCAGGAGAAGACGCAGAAGTCTACAGGGAGCTAGGTTGCAATGGCTTCCTTAGGCTTGATTGTCTGATCACAAAATTTGTTCCCGTTGTTCATTGGGGAACCCACAGGCCTATGGATCTACGAGTGGAGGGGTCATGGCCAGCAGGGACCCAAGGGAGTCAGGACTGAGGCCTGGGCCAAAGGGGCAGAGTCTGGGCTGGCGATGGAGGCCTGAATTTATGGATGAAAATCCAGCCTCTGCTACTGACAGCCCCTCACAAAACCACCCCTTTCCTGTGGTCTGGAAGGCTGCTGTGACCAGGCCCTGCTGCCCTACCCTCTCTCCTCCCATGCTTCTCCTTGCTCACCTCAGTCCCTCCTTGAACCTCCTAGAAACCCACCAGGTTCTTTCCCACCCCAGGGCCTTGGCTCTCACTGTTATACCTGCTGAGAGCAGGCTTTCCCAAGTTCCTTCCCACCCATCCCACTAGAGCTCATATGGTACCTATGAAAACAAAAGCCTTCCCTTATGTATTTTGCTAAAACATCACCGTGCTCACAATCTCTATTTCCTTGCTTTGCTTGCTTCCTATCCCCAGCTATAATTGCTCTCCTTGCTGATTTGCTTACTTGTTCACCCTTCACTAGAACATACACAAATAAACTTGATAACAGGAACTGTACTCAGAGCTCTATTCCTCTCATCTACAATAGTGGCCATCACATGGGAGGGATCAATACCTATTTGTTGAATCCATGGACAAATGAATAGCTGTATGACAGAGGGTGGGAAAGTGACTTATGCTCTTTGAGCCTTAGTTATCCCATCTATAAAATGGGATTAATACCTATTTGTTGGGTTGACATGTGGATTAAAACAAGGCTCCCTGTGTGTCAGGCACTGTACTAGATACACAAAGCCTGGCATCTAGAAAGTGTTTGACTAACGACAACTATTACTTGCATTACTACCATTGTTACTACTACCAGACCCCACAGGTTGGGCTCCCTGAACTGACAAGCTGAACCCAGGATCCTGAGACGTCCCGCAGGAACTTCATGGAGTCTCAGGAGAGGGAGACAGTCCCATAGCCAGAGGCAAAGGTGACACTCTGGGAAGGAAAACTAGTCTGAAATTCTCTGAGGTTCCTTCTTTTGGGATTTCTCTTTTCTCTCCTGACTATCCCATCCCACTCCACCCCTGGTCAGCCCCGCCCTTCCCAACCACACACCAAGAATAAACCTCACACCCTGGGTGCCTTCGTGTCACAGTTTCCTGCCTTTATGGTCACGGGCTGCTTGGGCTCTGAGGGATTTTCCAGCTCAGGGCAACGCTAGTGGGACCTGAGGCAATGTGACATAAGAGGAGCTCTGATACAGACCCAGAACCAGGAAAACCCCCAGCAGGCACCGACAGAGAACCGGAGTGGGGCCCCTCAGAGGGTGCCTGAGGCGGCAGCCCTCCCTCCCCCACCTCGGGAAGGGGAACCAAGCCTTCTCTCTGCCTTCACCCTCTGCCTCACAGAAGGCGGTCAGAGACTTGCTGGCAGTGAAGGCTGTCCTGGCTTGTGGCCAAGGGTCTCCAGACTGACCAGGCCCAGAACCAGATATTGCATTTTGTGTCTGAAAAATTAATGACCAGGCTGGATCCAGATGGATTCCCATTTAGAGACCCACCCATTCCTTGAGGAAGTCCTGTTTTCTCTACCTTCTCTTCCCCTTCAGATAGTTCCAAGGACTGTCCAGTGTCCTGCGCTAACCCCTAGCAGCCCTGAGGATAACCATCACCCTCAGATACCATCTTGAGAGAGCTATTTCCCCCCTTGGTCTTTCTCTTCTAATCTCCACTCCTGATATCTATCTACTTCTTCCAAACCTGTCAAGGGACCTGGTTTCCAGTCCTGTTCTGGCTCTGACTCACTCAGTGACTTTGAGCAATTTCCAGCCTTTCTCTGGGCCTCGGTGCCCCATCTGTAAAATGAGGCCCTACGTGGTCTATTTCAGCTCTGACGTTCTAGGGTTTGAAGTTTAGAGATTCAACCACAAGAATATTTACTGGAAGGTATGCTGCTCCCTACCCTATCTCCATACCCTTAGGATTTGAAAGATTCACACACAGTATGACCCACTCCCTGCCCACCTTCTTGGCAATGTGATCATGGCCACAGTCACTGTCGAATGGACAGAGGACAAGATATTTGGAAGACCAAAAAGGCAAAATGTCTAACACAGTGCTTCCTAACACCTAGCAGGTGTGCATTAAAAGGAAGCCATTATGAATTGAGTAGAAAAGAACAAGAGGACAGAAAGTCTAAAGGGAAAAAACACAGCCAAAGAATAATCCATTCAACAAACATTTGGAGCATGTCCTATGTGCACTGGGGTTATAGAAATGCATGTGGAACTCAAGAACTCAGAATTCAAGGTACTGAAAGTTGAGGAGGCAGATTTGTCAACAGATGTTCTATAGCACTCTGATTTCTCTATTTCCCAGAATCCAAGTCCATTGTGTGCAGTTGTACACCTTGTTCACTGCACAAGGGTACAGGTTCAGAGTTAATGGGTGCTGAAATTTAAGCCAGGTTTCATTTCCTAAGCATGGGTCTAGAGGGCTGTGTCTTCCTTGAAGGGTGCTTTCTCCTACTTCTCATAAATGTGCTATATGAGCTAGCTAGCCCATACCCAGCAGCATCCACATTTACCCTGCTCTGAGCCATTCAAGCCCCCATAACCAGAGAGACCATTTCAGGTTTAAAAGAACAATGTCACCTGCCCCCACCCCTGCCACACTACCTCATGAGTACCTCATCATCCTTAACTTAGCCTTCAAGCTCCTTTGCTGTCTGCCATAGCTCCTTCTCATTCAGCTCTACGATCTCCTCCCTGCTCATACTCCTTAAGACTACAGAATCCACACTGTATTCCTTCACTTCCCTCCACTAAGCCAGAAGGCCTTTGCTCGTGCTGTTTCCTCTGTCAGGAATAACCTCTTTTCCCGTTTTGACCAGTGAATGCCTCAAATCTCCAGCTACCAGTTTAGACACTATTTTCTCCAAGAAGCCTACTTTGAATCCTTTGCATGCCCCCACCCCATCAGACCTCATCCTTCCTTATGTACCCTCACAGCGGCCACACTTCTCTAAAGCACTTGTCAGACTCATAATTCAACCATTAATAGTGTCAATAGTTTATGATTGCCTTTCTCCCCTAGGAAGTTAGAAACCTTTGGAGCGTGGGTACCAAGGCCGTTCCATGCTGTGTATGTTTTCTATGCCCTCTATCCTCTGTCTATCCACTTGCTATGTGTTATACCCCCAGTGCATATAGTTGGTGCTCAATCATTGAGTAAGTGCCCGAACACAGCTTAATAGAATGAAGGCCAATAGAGAGGCAAGTTCTTCTTGCCTGAGGAAGAAGCTGTTACAAACAAAGAAGGTTGCAAACAGGAGGAATCCTTGTTTTGGGGGGAGTCTGGAAGGACACAAGGAGCTCCCACGGCACCTTGGGTGAAGGCAAGGGCAGAGGGCACTAGGCCTCTGGGGGCCTGTGGAGAGGGCCCACTCCAGATAACTTGGCCATTGTGTGGAGGTCAGAGATCTCATCTTCCCCAGTTTTCTGGGTGCCCCAGACATGTACATCCCCTGTGCCTTTGCTGGCACATTGATAGGAGACTCCCCAGATGTCCCCACTGGGTGAATGTGAACCCTGCATGGTTCTGAACCCCAGCACAAAACCGCAGGGAGGCTTCAGGAACCCTCGCTCGCATCACCGCTTGGCTGGTGGGTTCAGGGCAGAGTGCTCTCTTGGATGCAGAGAGGACCCTTGTGATCCAAGGAGAGAACCCTGAGGCCATAATGATGCCTGCTCGTGGGGCCCTTAAAGTGCTTTCAGCTGTGGGGTGGAGTGATGCACTCCCTCCCTTCCCCCACCGCCACCACTCCAGGACAGGGCCTTGGGGTTGGGGGGGGCTTCGCTTCTCCTGAGTTAATTATGCTTTACACACTAAATGTAAATTACGCTTTGAAATGACCAGGGACATTTTCAAACACATTCGCAGTGGGAGAGAACCGTATGAGGAACCTCCCACCCAAGACCTAGCTTCAAGAAATGCCCATTCCTGCACCATTTTGCTCTATTTATATCCCCCCAAATTGGATTCATTTAAATCAAATTCCAGACAATGTATCATGTTATCTGGAAATGCTTCGAGTTGTCGCTCCCTTTGAAAATGCAAGTAATCCGGGACTCCTGGGTGACTCAGTGGGGTAAGCCTCTGCCTTGGGCTCAGGTCATGATTCCAGGGTCCTGGATGGAGCCCTGCATCGGGCTCTCTCTCGGCAGGGAGCCTGCTTCCTCCTCTCTGTCTGCCTGCCTACTTGTGATCTCTGTTTGTCAAATAAATAAATACAATCTTTAAAAAAAATGCAAGTGATCCGCGTTCTTGACAAAGGGGGAAATGTTTTTAATTAAGAGAGGAAGAAAATGACACATAGCCCATCACCTGGTGTTGATTTGGAGCCACTCAACATTGGGTTTGAACCTCTGCTTTGCCGCCTGCAGTAACGCGACCCGGACCAGGTGCCCCTGAAGGCCTCTGCTTCTTTCGGTAGAAAATGCACAGATGAAGCATGTGTGTCTCACCGGGGCTTGTTGTGAGGAGGAAAGACGTGCTTACCATCGGCTCGTGCTCAGTCAGTGCTGAGTCCAGATGGAGCACCCTGCCTGGTCTAAGACCTGCGACGTGCTTGGCATCAGAACTCTGCAGAAGGCACAGCTGCTTCTCCCACAGAATGGGAGCAGGATGGCTCAGGAAGGGAGGCGGCCCAGTGTGGGAAGGGAACAGTTCTGCTGCGTGCGGGGTCTGGAATCTCAGATCCCCGGGCCATCTTCAATTGCTTCCGGAGGCTGACCTCTGGGCTGGGTTATTCACTAATCCATCCACACACCATATGATCAGGGTGACTTTTGCCTTTGAATTCTATACCCTCTGGAGGGAAAGGAAGAGGAAGGGCTGAAGGGAGCTGTGGTCTAAACACGTCCACTTTGCAGATGGGAAAACTGAGGCTGCCAAGGGGAGCCACCAGGATCCCAGAGCGGCTAATGGCAGAGCGAGGACTGGAGAGGTCAGGCTCCAGCCTCAGTCTTGCCCCTATAAAACAGATAGGCTGAAAGCCTGAGAAATGTCAACTCTCATGGGATCCTGAAGGTACTGCAGGCAGAGGTCCACCCCTCGGAGCCGGCAAGAACAGCTGAGACGTTTATGCAGTTGGGGTGAGGGCAGCTTCTAAGAATCAGGGCCATGTGTTTTTTCCCAAGAGACTTTTGAAAGCAAAGCTTGCAGGACCCTTCTCTTCGACACAGGAGGTCATAGCCGAGGTATCTGGCCAGATGCAAACAACTTCCCTCTCTGTTCTTGTGAATGCTGATAAAAAGGCTTCCTTCCGCATTCTCAGGATTGGCTTTTCACCCCTTGTCTTGGCGGACTCAGCCACCAGCCCCCTTCGTGTCACACTATCCTCCCACTGCCCCCACCCTCTTGCCGCCCTCCACTTGACCTTGTCCTAGACCGTCCTTTTGGCAGGATTTGGGGGCCGCTTGACTCTCTTCACCTCAGCTGCTTCCTTCTCTTCTTTCTGACACTGGTGGGTTTGTGTTTCACTTCTCCACAGGGGCGAGGGGTGGAGGCCGGCATGGTGAAACACCGCCTTATTTCTGGCAGCTGTGGTGGGCCTCCGGGGCAGAAGATGTCTAGTTCTGGTTCTCCGGCAGACACGCCCCTCCACCTGGCCAGCTCTGGTTTCCTCTTTTGCACCCTGGGGATGGTCTTGTCGGCCTCGCAGGGTTTGGCGGTGGAAACCGGTGCTAATGACTAACACAAACTGAGCACCTACTATGTGCCGGGGACAGCAGGGACTGACCTCACGGAAACCTCGCGGCAGCTCTGTTGTACGGATAGACTTGCCCAGCGCCATGCAGGGAGTGAGGGATGGAGGCGGGAGTTAGAGCCAAGCTTTGGGTCTCCAAGGCATGAGCTCTTTACCTCATCACTGCACGGTCTTCCTAAAAAGTAAGTTCTGTATGATCCACCCGGAACTACTATAAGCAGAAGCTGCAAGATTTTACAAAGCATAAAATATCTCCTCCGTTTGCATGCCCACCATATTTGAGTGACAACTGTAGACGGGATCTCCCACCACCTTCTCTCACTAAGTAGAAAGCCTATACTTTTACTGGCTCTATCCCATTGTATTGATGAGGGAAGAGGCAGCTCAGAGTGGTTAAGGGACTGAGCAAGGTCATATAGCTGCTGGGGGGAGGAGCAGCAGGGAGATTTGAGGGCATCCTGATTCATTCATTCCGTTATTGAGCTCCGACCGTATACCATCCTGCATGTCCAGTGCAGTTTCAAAGTGGGGTCCGCAAAGGGGTTCCTGCCCTCTCAGGGCTTACACTTGAAGAGGTGGGTGGGTAATAATTTGCTGACAGATCTTGGCAGCTAGGCTGATACCACTCTGCAAGGCTGTTTCCCTTGCACTGTCCACATTGAAACCACGAACACTCAGCAGCCAGCTCACCATTCATTGCCAGAATGGACGGAGCCCCCCAAGCCACAGAGCTCTGGAGCTAGACCCTGTGGCCCCAGGTCATCTGCAGTGAACTTGAACGTCCTGCTGTGCCCCAGCTGCCTTGCTCTCTCCAGATAACATTCAGCAGCTGCCAGGCTGCAGGGGAGAGGCCCCCTGGGGCTGGCAGCCCGCTGGGTGGGACCTTGACTCTCTGCCACCAACCATGCTCTGTAGGAACACCTCCCTGCCCCCTCGCCAGAACATCCATTTGGAAACCAAGGTGAAAAGAGGGTGGAGCCCAGTCCGGGATTTGAGCCTAGGCCTCTACCTCTGTGTGGTCTTTCTCTGTCCCTGTCTCCTCCTCCTTCCTTCCTTAGTAAATGCACGTTCATTTGAGCAAATCCAACCAGGCCCAGGCCGCTGTCCCAGCCTGAAGCTACTGAAGGATCACCTTGCATTTTTAAAATTCTCTGTCACCCCCTCTTCTTTCCCTCCCCCTCTCAATCTCCCCTCCTCTGGTCAATGACTGACTCCTGTTTAAGTTCCCTTCTCTTTCCCCTCGGCTGTGCATTGCCCTTCATTTTTGGCACACGTTGTGGGCGAGGAGGACCATTTTCTCCAACCCTATACCTTTTCTCCTTGTTTGTTTGTTAAGAGAAAGTTGTCTCCCCCCACCTTCCCGTCTTCATTATAATATTCCAAGACTGCCTTCTCCCTTTAAGACATTCGTTTCATATATTTCAATCCCAGTCATTGGCTGGACCACTTTTGTAACACATGTCCTTTGGTCATCCTGCTCTTGCCGAACAGAAAGACACACTTGCCTGTCAAGCTGTTGGAAAGGAAGGCCTGAATCCAGACCAGCTTCCTTTTCTGCAGGCTGTCTGCTGAGAGCCTTGAGCGCCGCAGTGGCTTTTCCTACTAGGACAGAGGCACAGGCTGGGAGTGGGGAGGGAGTGGCGTGTCCACTGGAGCCTGAGTCTTCCTGCTCCAGGCCCTCGGACCTCTGTCCGAAGGCCTGTCGTCCGTCCTCAGCAGAGTGCACAGAAGGCATGGCGCCTGGTTGTCGGGTTCCTACAAGCCACGACCAAAGCGGAGTTACTGAAAATGTAGTCCTCCACCATAAAGTATTTGTTTAGTCCTGGTTGGTAGGCATGCATGAGAGCGAGAGGGAGCAGAAGAGAGGAGGAGCAGGAGGAAAAGAGAAAGAGAGAGCAGAGACATGGGAGGAGAACAGAGACAGTGAGAAAGTCCAGCCAGAGAAGGAGAGTGAGAAAAATGGACAGAAACGCCATTCGGGAACAGGCACAGGAGACAGCAGTGACAGAGGCAAAAACAAGAAGGAGAAAAGACACAGAGGGAGAGAGTGGGAGAGCCAAGGGGGCCAAAGAGTCAGAGAAGGGACAGGACAAAAGGAGGGGAGCCCGGGGTGGGGTGGGAGGGAGAAAGGAGAAACTGACAGGAAAAAAACCACCAAGAACCACAGATTTTTAGAGCTGAGAGGGGCCTTGAGAGTTGCTTCTTGATTTGGCCAACACAGTCTTCTAGACCCAGACTGCCTTGGTTGCCCACTTCCTAGCTCTGCAGTGGAGAGGGGTTACTAATGTATCATGCCACGGTGTCCTCAACTGCAAAATGCAGGCAGTAGTCTCTGCCTAAGGGTGCTTGGGAGGACTGCTGGGGTTAACACACTTAACAAATGGTCAAGAAGGCCAGTTCTGGCGGTTACCATTTATGGAGCATTGATGTGGCAAGAAATGTGTAGTGTGGGTCCCAAAGATGCCCCAGACCCCTGCCCTATCATTGGGGGCAGGTGGGAGTGGGGTTGGGGGTGGGGGGGGATGTATGCTCTGGTTTTTTCCTGGGCTGTCCAGTTGATTTGTGGTTAGAAATAACATCCCCCTTTCACTCTCAGAAGTGCCCAGATTAAGAGGATAACTTATCTCACTAGATTTCTGGGGCAGAGGGTGTGAGCTAATTGGACTGGGTTAGGCCTGCCGCAGACAACAGCTGGAGCCTGCGGAAGGTGACACTGTGCGGGTGCCAGGTGCCGGTGATGATGGTGGCTTGGGTTAGCACAATTCCTAATTTTTCAAGAAAAGCTGGAAATCTAGGTTTTTATGTAAAATCATCCTTTTTTTCCCCACAGACTTTATTTTTTTAATATATTTTTTTCATAGCTTTTTTAAAGAACTGCCTCCCATTAAAATGTTTCCAAATTCCCTTGCAGTCCACTTAAAGCACACCTGTGGTTTGGGCCAGCAGCGGTCCATTTCCAAGCTCTGCTAAAGGAAGTGACAGTCTATTGAGACTAGTAAACAGGCCGTTACCACACAGGCGATAAGGGTGGTGACCGAGGTGAGTTCAGGGTGAGTCAGAACCCAGAGGAGGGGCAGCGACCTCAGCTGGCAGGTGGGAGTCAGGGAAGGCTTTCTGAAAGAGGAGCTTTCTGAACAACGGAGCTGATTCCTGAGAGGTGAGTGGGAACAGTTCCCAGAATTGATAATAATGATGACGGGAGCCTTTTGCCTTGCTGCTTTCTAGGTGTTTGGCACTGTTGCTAACAACCATACAGGAATCACCCCACTTACCCTATAAATCAGGTACCTCTATTATTCTCATTTCCTAGAAGAGAATGAGGCACAGAGTTAAGTAACTTGCTGCAGGGCACAAGGTCAACACGTGCCATGTGATCCACCATGCAGGCTGTGAAGCCGTACTCTAGAAGATTCCATGGAAGAGCAGAAGGACATGCCCTAAGAACTGTCAGGCACGCTAATGAACCTAAAGGTGGGCCACTGCAGCTGAAGCTTGAGATGTGTTTATAACACAAGGCTGGGACACAGGAGGCTGCTGAGACTAAAGCTTGCCCCCTGCTCAGGAGCCTGGATTCTTTCTGGAAGACTAGAGTGAAATGCTAGATTTAAAGATCAGCGTGACACACACCCCCGCTTCCCTCCGTCCATTTTACGGAAGAGAAAACCAAGGCCTAGAGCACTTCCCTCACTTCCCCGAGGCCACACAGGCCAGCTCAGGGGCCAAACCTGGGCTCCCAACTCGAACCCGGACAGGGCCCCGCCTTAGGGAGTGCCAAGTGGGAAAGGAGAAGGCCCAGAACTGTGGCTTTCAAGACTTTATACTGAAGATTAAAGAGTTATCTGAACAGGAGAAGTTAATCTGCTCGGGTTCTGTTCCCTCGCACGCCCTGGGTGGACCCGGGTTGTTCTTTTGGCCTCACCCTCCCCACCCTCCAGCCTCTTGTGAAGGGAGAGCCTTCTCAAGAACATAACTCTTCCTTAGAAATCCTGGGTCTGGGCTTTCTCAGGGCCCAGCTGCTAAGGAAAGGCGGTGGATCAGATGGGCTGCAGCCAGCCCTTTGAAACCACCCCTGGGTGGTAAATAAAGTCCCTAGAGACGGAAGCAGCCTGATCTGTGAGAGGCCTGCCAGGGTGTGGCTGGCCAGGTGGGCAGAAGACGGACAGCCCTTCAGAGACAATCCCCATCTCTGCTCCTGGGCTTAATGTCTGCCGCAGATAGATTGACTCGTGGGCAACTGGGAGGGCCACTGGGAGGGCCACTGGGAGGGCGACCCAGCCTAGACGAGTCTGTCTCATCCCAGCTTGATTGCAGGGAGGAGCAGTCTCATTGTGTTCTGCCTTCTTGGGGCTGCTGAGCCTGGGCTAATTTGCATGGATGGATTCAAGCTCCCTGGCTGGCTCAGGTAATCGGGGAGATCTTCCGTGGATATTGCAGAGGGCCATGCATGCTAGAGCTGTCCTAGGTGTCCTAGAGTGCACAGCAGGCACTGCCCTAGAGCCCACAGGTGGGTGGCAACCCCGGTCTCATGGGACTCACATTCTAATAGAGGGGACAAAAACAATGAATGGACAAGTAGTAAACAAGGTCAAAGACAGTGGCGATGATGACTCTAGACCAGACTTCTGCAACGTTGGCATTACTGGCATTTTAGTCTGGATAATTCTTGGTTGTGAGGGGCTGTCCTATGTATTGTAGGATATTTAACATCTCTGGCTTCTATTAGATGCTAGTAGCAACACCCTCAGATATGACAACTAAAAATGTCTCCAGACATTGCCACATATCCCCTCGGGGGCAACATTGCCCCTGCCTGATTGGCAACCCCTACTCTAGACCAGAGCTCTTCAATGAAAATATACTGCAGGCCACATGCACAATATAAAATTTTCTAGGACTCGGGCGGCTGGCTGGGTGGCTCATTGGGTTAAGCCTCTGCCTTTGACTCAGGTCATGATCTCAGGGTCCTGGGATCGAGGCCCGCATCGGGCTCTCTGCTCAGTGGGGAGCCTGCTTCTGCCTCTCTGCCTACTTGTGACCTCTCTCTATCTCTCAAATAAATAAATAAAATCTTAAAAAAAATAAAAAAATAAAATTTTCTAGGACTCAGATGAAAAAAGTAAGAAGATGCAGGTGAAATAAATTTTAGAATATATTTTATTTTACCCAGTATATCTAAAATACTATGATTTTAATGTAATTCATACAAGAAGTTTTTAGACAGATACTTTACATCACTTTAGTTTTACTAAATCTTCAAAATCTGGTGTATATTTTATACTCACAGCACATCTCAGTTCTTTTTTTTTTTCTTTTAAGATTTATTTATTTATTTGAGAGAGAGAGAGAGAGAGGGTGCCGGGTGGGGGAAGAGGTGAGGGACAGGGAGAGAATCTCAAGCAGACTCCCGGCTGAGGGAGCCTGACTGGGGTGGGGAGGGGCTCAATCTCAAGACCCTGAGCCCATGACCTAAGCTGAAACCAATAGTCTGATGCTTAATCTACGGAGCCACCCAGGCGCCCTTTCACGGCACATCTCAGTTCTGAGAGCACAATGCTAGACCTCCCGTCACTATTGCTTGGGTGCTGAGCTTAAATGTACTCTCTCCCAGGCTCATGGGAAAGGCAGCCGCAGACAGAGCCTGGCTGCTCAGAGTGTGGTCCCAGACCAGCAGCAGTGGTATCACCTGTCCTGTCAGAAATGCAGGATCTCGGGGCGCCTGGGTGGCTCAGTGGGTTAAAGCCTCTGCCTTCGGCTCGGGTCATGATCCCGGGGTCCTGGGATTGAGCCCCATATCGGGCTCTCTGCTCAGCGGGGAGCCTGCTTCCCCTCTCTCTCTGCCTGCCTCTCTGCCTGCTTGTGCTCTCTTGACTATCAAATAAAAAAAAAAAAAAAAAAGAAATGCAGGATCTCAGGCCCCTCCCAGAACCTGCTGAATCAGAACCTGCATTTTAATGAGCTCCCTGGGTCCTGTGTGTATACATTAAGGTATGAGAAGTGCTGGTGAGGAAATTGTAGTGCTTGGTGTCAGGCATTTATCTTGGAGGGGACTGAAGTCCATGAAATAAAATAGTTTGGTGAGCAGACATTGCATGTTCCTATTAGCTGACCTGGAGTTCTCAGTTTCCTCACCTATGAAATGGGGATTACAGGTGCTCTGGGTTGAGGTGGCCCTAAGTGGGAGCTGTGCCAAACCGCCTTTCCTCAGCCCACAGCTCCCCTGCCCAAGGGCCTTCCCTGTAGGTTAGAGAGGGGTCAACAGGAAGCAATTTCTGCTGCTAGTGATGGTGCCCCAGAGGGGAGACCCTGAACCCCACTGCAGGGGTCGCATAGGTAGAGAACCCATGTGGAGGGAACTAAGGGGCTTGATCATGGGGGAGGCCCTCACTCCAAACAAGGTTTATGGCACGTGCAGGAAGACTTATACACTCTCATACCTCTCACACACACTCCGTGAGCTGTCATGCGAGCTTGGGAGTGGTGGAGATTTTGAGGGCGTTGGGGGGGAGACTCTGCCCTCCGATGTGGACTTCCTGTCCCCAAGGCCAGAACTCTATAAAATGATTATTAAGGAGCTAGTGGTTTACTGTTTTCCAAGACCTTGTCCTTCCTCAGGAAGGCCATATTCTAGGGGTCAAGCTGGCATCTACCTGGGAGACTCAGCCCCCCTCACCCCCCCCACCTCCAGCAGCCCAGGATCTGCTCTCTCTGCTGAATGTCAACTCCTCTTGATTTCTAGTTACAACACGTCCAAGTGAAAGGTGCTTATCTCAAAGCCCCAAGGCAGTCTTCGCTTGGTGCTCACTTCCTTTCCCTTTCATGAGGCCTCTGGGCGGACTCTGAGAGGTCAGGCAAAGGCTGAAGCCAAAACCAGTGAGAGAGGGTGTTCCTGCAAGTGCCAGACCTCAGTCAGGGTGGAGATCAGCCAGCATGGAGGCGTGAGGGGGGCATTGAAGGAGTGATCTCTGCCTTGATTTTCCCCTTCCCAGTGAACTACAACTTGATTTTGGGCAAGTCAGAGTGCTGCACTGGGGTTCATGGCCGTGGGTTCCTTTAGGGGTGCCATATTTGTGAGGATGAGTGCTATAAAGAACCAATAAAGCCCCAGTGTTTATCCTGCCTCCACTGTGATTCATAAATAGCGCCCTGCACCAGGCTGGGACTTTAAAAAGAGGCTAGAGAGGGACACCTGGGTGGCTCAGTGGGTTAAGCATCTGTCTTCAGCTCAGGTCATGATCCCATATCCGGCTCCTTGCTCAGTGGGGAGACTGCTTCTCCCTCTGCTTGTTGCTTCCCATGCTTGTGCTCTCTCTCTCTCTGACAAATAAATAAATAAAAATCTAAAAAAAAATAGAGAAGAAAAAAATGTTGGGGTGGGGGAGAAGGAAGAGCATGAGGGAGGAAAGGGAAGAGGGACAAGGAAGGAAGGAAGGAGAGAAGGGAGTGAGGAAAGAAGGAAAAAATCAGGACCATATGAAGTAACCAAGAAAAGAAAGAAAAAGGAAGCAAGGGAAAACGAGAGTGGAAGAAACGGACAAAGAGAACTAGATCTACTGCATACTTCATATTGTTATGGGCATTTTACTATTGTTTCTCCTTTTCCTCTTCATCTTCCTTCTACCCCTTTCTTCTCCATCTCATATTCC
>ML106351.1:24558-40804 GCA_003697995.1 Taxidea taxus jeffersonii | reverse complement strand
GCTACCTGAATGCATTTTTATGTCCCTTGCAACCTAGTGTCCCTGTCTGACTAATACAAGGCTTGTCTTATGCTAAGGTTCATGTACCTTAAACCACACCAGGTTGACTCAACAATATAGAGACCAAAGAGGAAAAAGACAAAAGAAATAAATCAAAAACTTTCTCTTTCTCACTCTCTTTCATTTTATATGCATGGTACCCCTGCTAATGGTTGCTAGATGAGTGTACAAACATGTCCAAGAAAGTCCCTTCACATTACCACTTATTAATAACCTAATTACCTGCATAATAAACATCATGGTTCTTTGTATTGATACCAAAACTGTCCACATGAAGCTTGTGTCTGTTCCACAAAAATATATCAAGCTCTAATTCCGATGCCTCTTTGAGAAAAACCGGAGTTGGTAAAACCTAAAAATATATGTTTTACTACGAGTTTGGGATTGTCCTCGTGGTTGGACTCCTCCAAAGTAAGAATCATTTAGCAAATATTTACTGCCCTCTTCCATGTACCACTGTCTCAGGGTGTCTTAATCAGGATAATCAAGATAAGTAAAACAATTCCATCATTTCTTAGATATTTAGCATTCCAGCAGAGAACACAGTCTCTCCTCTCCCTTCCCAAGGATGTATGCCTCCCCTCTTTTGCTTATAGACCATGACTTGGCAGTCCAGGGTTTCGACCTCAGAGCTGGCTTTGGTTACCAGAGCTTTGGTTACCCCATCTGCTGGGGTGTTGAGTCACAGAGTCATAAAAAGGAATGTTTCCCACCGAACATCACACCAGAGCAGCTAGACTTGCAACTAAGCTGGCTGTTGACTTAGCTGCCCCGGAGGGGAGAAGATGGGAGACGTGGGAGGTGGGGAGCCTGCTCGATGCAGACGGTCACCCCATGATGACCTCACCTGCCAAACCAGTGACTCACCCCCAGTTCTCCCCCTTCCCTGCCAGATCTTGCTCATGTGGAATACCTGAGGGGAATACCAGGCTCCTGTAGTTATCGAAAAGGCACAATTGTGAGCTATTTTTAAAGGTGTGACGTTTTCTTACTTTCAAGTGGAGGCATCAACCCCTGCAAAGTCAAGAAATGGGTCTTAGGTTAAAGCCATTTTAATAAATGCAGGACAATCTCCTTTTAAAAGACAGAGTAGAAAGGAACGGAGAGCGCTGGGGTGGTTGGCTTTCTGTACATTTTTTTTATTGTGGCAAAATAATACATAATAAAATTGATCATTGTAGCCATCTTATATACACGTATACAAGTATACACATGAGTGACCTTCAGTACATTCACGATGCTGGGCAACTATCACCACCATCCATTTCTAGAACTAGTTCCCCCTCTTGAACAGAAACTGTAGAGGCATTAAACAATAATCCCGTTTCCTCCTCCCCCCACCCCCACTGCCAGCCCCTGATAATTTCCATTTATTTAACTTTCTGTCTCTATAAATCTGTCTGTGCTAGGTACCTCATAAAAGTGGAATCCTACAAAATGTGTCCTTTTGGTTTTTGTGACTGGTTTATTTCACTTAGCATAATGTCTTCAAGTTAGCCATGTTGTAGCATGTGTCAGAATTTGGGTTTTTTTAAGGCTTACTAATATTCCATTGTGTGTATATACTATATTTTATTTATTCATTCATGAATTGATGGACATTTGGATTGTGTCTACTTTTTTGCTATTGTGTGTGATTTAGGTTTGTGTCCTTGAAGTCCACTTTTTAAAAAGTTGTTAAAAGGTTTTCTGAAAAGAAGAATTTGCATGTAAATTGGGGCTAGGATGACCAGTTCTTACTACTCAGGAGTGTTGTGGAGATGAAGTTAGGTTCTGGGGAGCAAAGTACTTTCTAAACTGCAAAATGTCCTGTAAAAATATTCTCACTTTGTTTCTAATATTTATTTAGGAACTCCCCCCCTCCATGGAGAAAAAAGGAACCCTACCCTAGCCCGTTTTCATATTATAAGAAATCTTAGGTGGAAGAGGCACAAATGAATGAGGTTTTGGGGATGTTTGTGTGCACTGCCCTCTTCCTCTTCTTTCTAAAGCAGAGTGCAATTGTATTGAATGCTTACTTGAACCTTAAACTACTAGCTGTAGGACATAGACACGTTACTTTACCTCTTTATGCCTCAGTTTCTTTGTCTGCAAAGTGTGAATCAAAACAATGGAACCCACCTCAGAGAATCGTGGATATTGAATGTGGTAAAATGACTGTAGAGGATTTAGCCCAGTGCCTGACATTGGGTGGGCATTCAGTCACTGTTAGCTGCATTTAGGTTATTATTGTAGATTTCTTATTCCTTCTTTAGGATTATTGTTGCCTTGATCTTCTCAATCATTCCTAACACATAATTAAAGACTAAATGCCTGGTCTCTGTGCAGTTAAAAAAAAAAATCATCAATTCAAGGCACAGGCTAGATGCTCCATATTAAGCTTGTCCAGAGTGACTTAAAACAAACACCGCACCGAAGGTGGATGAAGCCAGGGAATATTCTAAAGAGAATCGTAAGAAACTGCTCCAAAAAGATTAAAAAACAAAAACAAAACAAAACAAAAAACCCAAGAATTCAGAGTATTGAAAAGTCTGTTTTGCCAGGCACGTCCTGTCTTGGGTTGTTCTTTGTGTTTCGATTTGCGGGGTGGGGGAAAATGTTTCTTAGCCAACGGTCCGGTGAGAGTGCTTTGAGCCCTGATAATCCTGCAATTATGCAAAAAGAAAGGTTGGCCCAGCAGTGCGTCCCCAGGGGGAAGCCGGGACCTGCAGCCCCCATCTCACTGGGCCAGCAGGCACCGAAGAGCCCGAAGAGCCCGTGGTTTCCCGCAGGAGGTCCGGGTCACTTCTGAGGCAGGTTGGCCTCACCAAAGCTGCCAGGATGCTGTCGTCTCCATGACAACAGAGTGCGAACCGGAGACGCAGCCTGCCAGTGGTGTCATCCTCCGAAACCAAAAGCCCCCGCCCCCACACCGCCCCGGCCGCTGGCCGCAGGCAGTGGAATTCTTCTGGGAAGGCGGCTGACGTCGCCGGCGGCCGCTGCCCCAGCCCTGGCAGCGCTGATGCAAGCACAGCCCTGCGCCTGCAGGCAGGCAGCCCCCTGGGAGAGCTGGCGCAGCGCTCCGTCTTGTTCTCTTCCGGCCACCCCGCCCGGTTTTCCCTGCGAGGAGTCAACAGCTCCTGGGTGGTTCCTCGCCGAAAGGTCCGGTGCGGGTGGGGGTGGGAAGGTGTCTTTGCCTAAACCAGCTCTTCCCCTCTGTTCTTCCCAGACTTCCTTGGAGAGTCAGAGCATCCCAGCCTGACCACGAGTGGGTCGATATGAAGGGTTCTCTGGCTCCCAGCCGCTACCGGGAGATGGCCCGGGTTGCCTGAGACACCTGGTGCCAACTGGTGCCAAGGAAACCGCCCGGATCACGAGGGGATCTTGTGTCTGAGTGGGGAGGTGGTGAAGGGCCGGTGAAGTGCAAGGCATCCACCCAGGGCTGGCTTCCATCGCCCTCTGCTGGGCAAATGAGAGAGTTACTCTAAAGTTCCCGCTGGGACCTCCCACACACTTGGGGTGGGGGTGAGGGTCCCGTGGGGGTGGGGAACGGGGATGGGGCTGGAATATTAGAGATCACGCTCCTTATAAAACAGACCAGGAAACTGAGGCTGAGAGAGGGCACGGGACCTGCCATCGTCCCGCAACAAGGACCAATTTGGGACTAGGAGTCACATTGACATCCTCTCTGCACAAACTCTATGTCGTTTCAAGTGAGAAGTCTTCCCACGAGGACCCATCCTAAAGAACGTGTTTCACGTGCGACTTCCCTTTGAGGCATTTCTCCACCACGGCCTCACCGCACCGGTCCTAGCGGCCTGGAGACTCCGACCCTTCCAAGGTATGCAAAACCAAAACCAGTTTCATGACAGCGTTGAGTGTCTATGTGCCATTGTCCCTGTTTTTCCCCCCAGTGTGCGGTAGAGTTTTCCAAAGGCCATAAGACAGGCGGTTCTTATGCAACAGGCTGCAGAAGCAGGTAGGAGAATCCAGCTGTCTTCTATGAAGGCAACATTTAATTTTTTTTTAAAGATTTTATTTATTTATTTGACGGAGAAAGGAAGGCAACATTTAAAGAAAGAGGCAAACAAGCGCCATTCTGCTCATTAAGTTTTGTTTTAGAAAGCATAGCTACTCTCACAAAAAGTATGTTGGGGCACCTGGTTGGCTCAGTGGGTTAAACCTCTGCCTTTGGCTCAGGGTTCTGGGATTGAGTCCCTCGTTGGAGCCTGTTTCCCCCTCTCCCTCTGCTACTCCCCCTGCTTGTGCTCTCTCCTTCTCTCACTCTCTGTCAAATAAATAAATTCTTTTTTAAAAAAGTATGTTAATATGTAATATTTACTATGTTTCAAGGAGTTGACAATATTTAAAACATTTCTTTGCCCTAACTTCTAGGATGGCAAGTACAGATAGGTAGAGCTTCCATGAAAAGAATCTCATTAGGGTCCTGAAGAGTGTATATAGCTCCTGAGACCACAAACTTTCAGAGAACAAACAGTTGCTGTCTGGAAAGTGGTCTCTTCCTAGTCACTGTCACATCCCCCTCTTTTATTTCCTTCACTGTCCTCTTCACTGAAGAAATGACCTCGTTTCTTATTTATTTATTTATTTATCTATGAATGAATCACCGGTGGGGGGGGGGTGTCTCGTTAAAATTCAAATTTGGATTCAGTAGGTCTGGGCTGGGGCTGAGGGGGTCGGCATTCTCCAGCGGGTTCCCAGGGACCACACTTTGAGAACTGCTGCTTTAGTCTTGCTCTGCCCTTTTGGATGGTGCAGCGCCCACCTCAAGACAAAACAAATCAGATGGCTATTCAGTGTCAGCAGTGAGACTGTTTACGCAGGTGGGACCAGTTTGTGTCTGCTCCAGCGTAAGGAAGAAATTGAGGGTCAGCTAATATGCAGATTGGGAGAGGGAGCAACAGTGAAGTCAGGCCTCAGAGGAGTTGGAGCTACCATTGAAAACAGGCGTGAATCTTTGAACAGTAAACTAAAGGGCAATTCGATTAATGAGCATTACATCAAATATGCTAGTGGCTACGTTGCAGCAAGCTACTCATAAGACAGAAACGATGCTTCTTCAGCTACAATTCTAGAATCAGCTAGAATCGTCCCCAAATCTCAAAGCACATGGTAGACAGTTGAATAATGGGAATTTTAGTTGTCATGAGGGAAAAAAAACCCTTTACTGTGAGAGGGGGAAAGAATCTAAATATGCAGTATAACATTTTTGCATTGGGGTGGAAAATGTATTTAAAACCAAACTGCATGTAACTGTTTCTGCTATCTAATTTGGGGTGGTAGTATAATTTACATCAGTGGAAAAATGAATATCTCTATACTGGGTCTTTCCACTTACAGAAGGGAAGGAAGAGGACTGACGTAAAACTTGTGCCAGTTGGGTTATATCGCCAGGGAAGGGATTACAACTCAGATGCTTCCAGAGGCCAGACTTTTGAGTCACACAAACCCAGGGTTCTGGTGGGTTCTGGTGAAGAGTAACAGTCTCGCTTGGCAGAGGGGGTAGCTTGCTGCTGCCACGTTTGATCAGGGAGGGCCCCCCCACCGCCATGTTGTCACATCTGCCCTAGGTTTTTGAAAGAAGCCTGAAACCAGGGTTTTAGGCAAAATGTGTCCAGTTTTTTAATATTGGGGGGGGAATTTGAATACACCATTGAACATGTTTTTGTGCTGAGCCAAACAGAGCAAATCCTCCAAACTCTGAGGCAAATGAAGTGGGAGCCAGGTTCAGTGGGTCTTTCTTCAGCTGAGCGCTGATGTTCAAGGCAGATAATATCTGAGGGGAGTGTGTGTGTGTGTGTGTGTGTGTGTGTGTGAGAGAGAGAGAGAGAGAGAGATGGTAAAGTGTCTTGCCTAACCAGATGGGAACATTTCAGTATTTCTGTGGGAAAGGAGCAGCTCAGAGGGAGGGCAGTCTTGGGGAACATAGGAGCAGCAAGTGTGAGGAGGAAGGGGGTGGGGGAGATGGTAAGCATGCAGGGACAGGGGCGGGCGTGGTGGTGCAGATGTATGTACCTCTGTTAGGTGAGGGAGGTTTTGGAGGGGTTGGTGTGCGGACAAAGGAAAGGAAGCTGTGTTCCACCTGCTGTTGGAGCTGAGCAGATAGAGGTTATGAGCCGCCTGAGGTGAGATGCAACTGAGATAAAATAGTAGGAACAGGATTCAGCCTGGCGGCTGAGAGAACATGATGTTCCAGGAACTACCAGAAAAAGTTGGGCTTGCCTCTGGGAATGCATAAAGGCCTTCAGTCACTTTTATGTCTAAGGTGCAGGCAAGACCCAGCAGGTAGCCTCTGTAGGGTGCTGAACTAAGGGATGGACCCTTCGTGCCACTATTTGTCTCATCTGTAATTTGGGTAAAGTCATTTAACTTCTCTGGGTTTCAACTTCCCTTTAAAATGAGTAATAACATCCGTGTTGCCTCCCAGTAAGGTTCCCATAGGAGCAGCTAAGGTACTATACGAGAAATGTTTGGTAGAAAAAGAGAACCAGGGATACCTTGGTGGCTCAGTCGGTAAGCATCTCTCTTAGGCTCGGGTCATGATCCCAGGGTCCTAGGATCGAGCCCCGCATCGGGCTCCCTGCTCGATGGGAAGTGTGCTTCTCCCTCTCCCACCCCCTCTGCTTGTGTTCCCTCTCTCGCTGTGTCTCTCTCTGTCAGATAAGTAAATAAAATCTTAAAAAGAAAAAGAATTAGGATCAATGTGAGGAGTTGGCTGACAGATGATACTCTGTTGGTCTGAGTGACAATGCTAGTGATTATGGACAGTCACTGAGCACCTCCAGTGTGGGGCTCTGCCGCACTAAGCATTTCCCGTGCATGGTCTGATTGAAACTTCCTAGCACTGGCAGAATATCTCTATATCCCCATTATACAGAGAAGAAAACAGAGGTACAGAGAGATAAACTAACTTGCCCAAGGTTACTTAGCTGACAACTGGTAGAACCAGGTCTGAGTGACTCTGAATATGATATTTGTAACTGCTCCATGACAGGCTGCCTTGACGTGCATTCCTAATTTTATGTTGGCCCACGTATTGGACAATATCAATCCTATGTGCTTTTCAACACTACTATGTTGGTATATACATGTTCTTTTTTTTTTTGGTAATACACATTCTTATTCACTAGGACTTTAAGATATCATTTTGGTCATTCATTCAATTACGTATCTAGTGAGTGCCTCCCGTGAGCTGGGTGTGGTGTTACTAGTAAGAATACCTCCACAAACCAAAGACAGCCTCTTGCCTTCCCGAAACTTACAAAGTAACTACAGAGAACAGAATGTAATGATTACAGATACCAGGTGGGAAAGGCAAGTGCTTTTGTCTGAGGGAGGAGAGAGGACATCTTAGATAAGGCCTAAAGAATCAAGAGGAGTAAACCAAGGAAAGGTGTGGAGCAGAGACAGTGTCCCAGACAGAGAGAGCCAAACAAGAGAGAAAGCCAGGAGGAGAGCAAGTGCTTGGGGCCATGGAGGGAAGGAAGGTCAGACTCTGTGCCCAGCATGGAGGGTTCAAGGCCTTGGGGAGCGAAGATGCTGGGAGGTGGTCAGGGATCCCCAGATCACATAGGGCCTTGTGAGCCATGTGAAGGTATAGATAAATATATCTACATACATATGCCTTATGTATGTTTTCATTTTTTCCCTTAAAAACCAAACCAGAATCATGCCTAATACAGTATTTTTTAAAAAATATTTTATTTATTATTTGAGAGAGAGAGAGAGTGCACATGAGCAGAGTGAGGGGCAGAGGGAGGGAAGCTGACTCCTTGCTGAACAGGGAGCCCAGGGTGGGACTCGATCCCAGGACCCTGAGATCATGATTTGAGCCAAAGGCAGATGCTTAATGGACTGAGCCACACAGGTGCCCCTAAGATTTTGTTTTTAAGTGATCTCTACACCCAGTGTGGGACTCAAACTTATAACACTGAGAGCAAGAGTCACACACTCCACTGACTGAGCTAGCCAGGAGTCCCATAGTTTTGACATTTCTCTACACCTGGGAAACCATCACCACAATCCAGAGAATCAAGAGAATGGTTACTTATGCCCCGATAATCTCCCTCCTGCCTCTTCCAGCCACTGGCAACCGCTGATTCGCTTTCTGTTACTATCAGTCTGCGTTTTCTAGAATTTTATCAGTTGAATGTCTCAAGTCAGTGGACTTAAACACTGCCTGCGTTTTTATCTGTCTTCTTTCACTTGCATACTTATGAGACTCATCCCTGCTGTTGTGGGTAACGTGTCTTGTTCCTTTTCATTCCTGAATAAAGTCCTCTCCTGTTTTAAAACCTGCTTTTTAGGGACGCCTGGGTGGCTCAGTTGGTTAAGCGGCTGCCTTCAGCTCAGGTCATGATCCCAGCGTCCTGGGATCGAGTCCCGCATTGGGCTCCTTGCTTGGCGGGGAGCCTGCTTCTCCCTCTGCCTCTCTGCCTGTGCTCACTCTCTCTAACTAATAAATAAATAAAATCTTAAAAAATAAATAAAACCTGCTTTTTACACCTAATATATCAAGATAGCTGGCTCTAGGTCAAATACCAGAATTCGAATATCAGCCGTGCCTTTAACAAGTGGACAAGCTTGGGCAGAGACCTCACTACGTTACCCAGTTTCCCCAACCTCCATGACCATGTCTGTTACAAATGGAGCTTAGCAGTACTACCTCGGTAGGCATGTTGAATGGTAAGTGAGAGGATGTGTGTCCCTGTGCCTAGCAATTGTGCAATAAAGTCATCAGGCGTAGTATTGCTACTATTACTGTTAGGGTTCATACCTGGTACTTTTTTTGTATTTTGGGGGTGTTTGTTTGTTTGTTTAAACTTTGAGCTTCAGTTTTTAAAATTTATTTATTTATTTACATATTTATTTATAGTTTTCTTAAGGAATTTCTATACCCAATGTGGGGCTTGAACTCATGACCCCAAGATCAAGAGTCCTGTACTCGGGGCGCCTGGGTGGCTCAGTGGGTTAAAGCCTCTGCCTTCTGCTCAGGTCATGATCTCAGGCTCCTGGGACTGAGCCCCACATCCCTGCTGAGCAGAGAGCCTGCTTCCTCCTCTCTCTCTGCCTGCCTCTCTGCCTACTTGTGATCTGTCAAATAAATAAGAAAAATCTTAAAAAAAAAAAAAAAAAAGGAGTCCTGTGCACTCCAGTGCAGTCCAGGCACTGACCCAGTCAGGCGTCCCTAAGGTACATTTTAAGAGAACATCAGACACAGCCATGGAATGCTGATGTGCCCCTGAAGCTAGAAAGCAGGGAGCAGAGACCGAGTTCCCTTCCTGGTGAAAGCCTGAGATCCAGGGTGGACAAAGCCACTTCCTTCACCTCTCTGCTCCTGATTCTCTTCCTCAAGCCCGGTGGCATCCAAAGTGGGGTTCGTGATGTGAAAGAACTTAAAGGTTCTCTACGGGCGAGAAAAAAAGGGAAGCTGGGTTAACTGCAATCAGTTTAGTCACGCAGACAGCCATGCCTATCGTTCCAACCCCAGAGCCCCACGTCTTCTTCGATTGCTTGCTCAAATAGGATATTAAATCATCTCTAACATGCAAGAACCATGTTATGTTTAAACAGAAGTGTCTCCAAAAGACAAATATTCTATGATTTCATTCATATGTGGAATCTAAAAGACAAAACAAATGAGCAGACAAAACACACCAGAAACAGACTCATAGATATGGAGAACAAAGTGTTGGTTACCAGAGGGAAGGGGGGATTGCGGAACAGGAGAAATAGGTGAAGAGGATTAAGAGATATAAACTTCTAGTTATAAAATAAACAAGTCGCTGGGATGTAATGTATAGCATGGGGAATAGAGTCCTTAATTTTGTAATGACTTTATATGGTGACAGATGGTGGCTAGACTTATCATGGGATCATTTCATTATGTATAAAAATATCAAATCATTTTGATGCACACCCAAAACTACTAGGATATCGTGTGTTAGTTATGCCTCAGTTAAAAACACAAATTAATGGGGCGCCTAGGTGGCTCAGTCTGCCTTTGTTAAGTGTCTGCCTTTGGCTCAGGTCATGATCCCAAGGTTCTGGGATGGAGCCCTGCATCGGGCTCCCTGCTCGGCTCTCCCTCCTCCCTCTCCCTCTCCCCTGGGTTGTGTTCCCTCTTTCACTGTCTCTCCCTCTGTATATAAATAAACAAATAAAATCTTTAAAAAAAAAGACCACACACACACACACACACACAAATTAGAAAAGAAAATTTTCTCCAAGGCTTACCTGCAAAGGAGGTGTCTACCTTGTGTCCTGACCACAGCGTTATAAATAAAGCCTGCAAAAATTTATCTACACTTTGCTATCCTTTCAGTGCCCCATTCTATCATCTCCCAGGGCTGGATGGCCAACAGCAAGGACAGCCATGTCTTCTAATAGAAATATACCTAAAACCCTGAGCTTTGGAGTGAGGTGAGAGCGGAGTTCAAATCCCAGTCTTACCAAATATTGATTCTTAAACTTGAGCCAAGTACTTTAACTTCTCTGGGCCTCATCTTTTAAGATAAAAGTCCCCCCGCCCAATTCATGGATGTGTTGGGAGGGCTGAAGGAGAAAGAGAAGGTGTGTACAGCCCTGTGCAGTGCCTGGCACAGGGAGAATGCCCACATGGCAAGTAATGGGGGGTGCCATAAACCTGTGTGTGTGTGTGTGTGTGTGTGTGTGTTTCAATAAACACTTTCTCTAAGCCTTCTGTCTCTCTGTCCCTCCTTAAATCACACCTTGTACAGCAGTCTGCCTATTTTAGGCATCTCACCAGCTGGACATGAGGTCCCACGAGGAACAGTCGGAAGGAACTAAGGCTGCATAAGCCAGGAACTAAGTGGGACATGAAAATTGTCTTTCAGGAAAGGCTGCCACAGGAAAGGTGTATTTAATTAGCCTGTTTCAGCCCAAAGGACTCAGACCCATGGGCGAGTGTTACCGGGAGGTGATGAGGAACCATGTTGCTATCAGAGAAGTCTGCAAAAGGAAGTGGACCGCCTTGAGTCTTCCTCAGCTGCCGGCTGTGGACGCGTTCAGTGGCAGCTTGAGGACCAGGTGTCAAAGATGCGGTCAAGGTGATTCCTGATGTGGAAAGTTGGACCAGGTGGTTGTTTTCAACTGGATGCAAGGGAGGTGGACAGAATCAGGGGATGGTAGGCAGGGCTGAGGGGGCCCCCACATTCTTGCAGCTATGCCAGCACTTCCTCTTTCATTGGGTTTTATATATTTGGGTTTCTGAAGATTGAAAAGAAGATTTTGCCACTGAAAACCAAAGCGTTTTTTTTTTTCTTGTTTGTTTGTCAATCTGCTGTCCTGGATGAACTTTTGAGTCTCTTTAAACACATCTAAGTTGATGATTCATAATTGCCTGTGACCCTGACAAAGAGACAACTTGTCAGAACTCTTTTGGTTGCAAGTGTCAAAACTCCTCTCAACTTTGCTAAATCGAGATGGGGATTTAGTGACTTGAGAAACTTGCAGCGCTGTTGAGGTAGTTCACAGAACTGATTAAAAAAAAAAAAAAAACCAAAACAAAAAGAGCTATGACAACTGTGACCTCAAGGGCTAGACCCAACAAAGCTGTGCTGCCCAAACACCCTCTCTGTTCATCTGACTCTCGGATCTGCTTTTCTAATTTCTCCCTGGGTGTTGGCCTCTGGTGAACATGGCTGCCGGTGTCCTCAACTATGAGGAAGGAACAACGTTGGGCTCACAGCATCTATATGTGTTTCCCAGGCCATGATTATCATTGGCCATCTGGGAATCCATAACCCAGCCCTTGATGGGGTTGGAGCACTATGGTTGGCCGGGTCTGGGTTACTCCCCATAGCCAGGGCAGGGATGAGTCTTAACGGACTAAGGAAGGCTCTCCGAGAAAACAAAACACAGTGGGGCCCTTCCTCTTGGCAGACAGTAAGAGAACACGTACAGAAAACTTTGGGAAAAACTGCTGACTCCCCCTCAGAGAAGGGAGCTCCAATTAGAAGAGTTCCTATGTATTGAGTATTGATTTTTAGGTCAAACACATTACATGCATTACCGTTTTAAAGGGTCACAAGGGTTATCGGAACTAGATTTATTTATTTATTTATTTATTTCAGAGAGAGAGAGAGAGAGAGTGAGAGAGAGCATGAGAGGGGAGAAGGTCAGAGGGAGAAGAAGACTCCCCGTGGAGCTGGGAGCCCGATGCGGGACTCGATCCCGGGGCCTCTGGGATCATGACCTGAGCTGAAGGCAGTTGCTTAACCAACTGAGCCACCCAGGTGCCCCCGGAACTAGATTTTTATTCTCATTTTACAAATGAGAAACGGAGGCCCAGGGAGTTAATTAACTTTCTCAAGACCACACAGCTTAGAAGTAAGGGAGCTGGGGGGTCGCTCAGGCTGTCCCTGCGGGCCTGCACTTCGAGCTCTCTTTCACTCTGACAACACAGAAGATGCAGACTTTCGTCAAGGGTTTGGACATACTCGGAATGAGGTTCCTCCAACACACATGCTAAGACCAGGGCTCACCATCTGGGCTGGTGAGAAAGAATACTGGACAGGGACCCGGAGAAACTTGAACTCAAGGCCCAGCTCTGCCTGTGCTACTGATTAGCCATGGGTCAAAAGAATCTTCTAAAAAATGCAGATCTCTCTCTGGGTCATTGTGCTGTTTGGAATGCTGCTGTATCCTCAGGAGGATGGCCACGTGTCTCACGAAGGCCAGCGAGTTCCAGCACGCCTGCCTTCCTCCGCAGCTGCTCTGTATCCTTGTCCCAGCTTTCAGGCTTTTTTGCCAACACAGACCCTTGTGTTCGGAATTATCTGTTTCCTCCACCCATTCTGAGCCAGCACCTGCTTTTTTCTTTGTGGTCGAAGCTTTCATGCGTCCCCTTTGGGTGAAGGCCTCCCTGATTGCCAGTAGGTCACACTCCTCTGGCAGACACCCTGGATGGAACGATCCAGGCATTTCGGTGGCCGCAGGACTGTAAGCTCCGTGAGGGGCAGAGGCCATTGCTGCCCCTCTCCTCCATGCCCGCAAACCCAGCCTGCTGCTCAGTGCGCCAGGAGAGCCCAGCAAGTGTCTACTGAAGGGCTCAATGAAAGTCTGAGCACCCACTCGGGCCCCCTCTTCCCTGTCATGAATGTCATCTTGTGTAGGTGTCAAATTTTGTGACTTTAAGAGCACCTGGGTAAAGAGGGAGCTAGTGTCAGTGGGTGGAATTTGGTTAAAGCCCAGAGGGTGTTGCATTTTATTTGAAGCCTGTAAAAGAAAAGGCTAGCAGGGGGCCATCTGGTCTGGTAACAGGTGGACTCCAAAATGAAGAGGAGAAGTTCACTGAAAAAAGCAGCCTTGCCTGTAAAAAACTCACACTCCTTCCCAGAAGAAGGCTGTCACTTGGTTCCTCTCTCCGGCTCTGACATATGCTTCAATCCCTCGTTCCTAAATATGGTTGATATTCAGAGTTTGCTGCCATGTGAGGAGAGCCTCTGTGAGGACGGAAAACAGCTCCTCCAGGAGCCAATTACCAGAAGGGAGAGCTCAGTGTCGCCTTCCGGCCCGAGCCTTTGCATAGTGTCTCACTGGCTCAGATCTAGACCCTTGGGGCTCCGAGCAAGATAGCCAGATCTCCAGCTGTGTTGCTGAGGGACAGAGTCGTGGGAGGCTTTGGCTGTAACCAAGAGTCTAGGTCTGCTGAACGGGAGTGTGTGTCTTGGCTTGCATGCCGGACAGACTCTGGAGCCAAGCTGGATTCAAATCCTGTTCTGCCCCCTCAGTAGCTAAGTGATCTTGGGCCTCAGTTACTGCATCTATAAAATGGGCATAGTAACTGTATCTCCTTAGTATTGTAGTGAGGATTAAATGAGTCACTTTGGGGGCGCCTGGATGGCTCAGTGGGTTAAGCCTCTGCCTTCGGCTCAGGTCATGATCCCAGGGTCCTGGGATGAAGTCCCACATCGGGCTCTCTGCTCATCAGGGAGCCTGCTTCCTCCTCTCTCTCTGCCTGCCTCTCTGCCTACTTGTGCTCTCTCTCTGTCAAATAAATAAATAAAATCTTAAAAAAAAAAAAAAAAGGAGTTCTTTGTGTGGAGTTCTTAGGGTTCCTGGCCCATACTAAGCATCACAGAAATGTTTCTAGCATTACACTAAAAAAAAAAAAAATCTCAATGCCTGCTCTGGCATCAGGCAACTGGACTAATATTTCTCATGGAGGGGTCTGCGGGCCATCTGCATCAGAATCACTTGGGTCAGAGGTGGTATTCAAAACCTTTAACACCAGAAAAGGCAAGGACTTCAGAACTGAGGCTTTGAGAGGCCCTTCTGTGTCAAGCTTTAACCCCGTCATCTCTGAACGATGGCAGATCTGGGAAAGATCAGGGTTAGCTGGAGGGACAGGGGACACTCAGATGTGGTAAACAACTGTTGTGCTTTCCCCAGCTGTCAGACTTTCGCTGCTGAAACTGGAACATTCCCAGGCAAACCCGGGACAGTTGGTCACCTACGCTCAGGGCATCTGGGAGCCATGTATGTTTACTGACCGGTTCAGAAATAACGTCAATATTTTAACATCCAGTGGGGCCATGCCAGTGCCTACTGGCTGAAAGTCAGTCCTGCCTGGGACCTTATGTAAATACAGATTCCGGGGCTTTACCCCCAGAATCAGAATCGCCCGAGCTAGGAAATCTGTTCTTTCAACATGTACTCCAGGCAATTCTGAACCTTACTCAGATCTGATTTAATTCTTTAGATTGTCAGTTTCTGGAAGATGAGGACTGTGTGTGTCTTGCTGTGTGTCCAGGACCAGCTAAGGGCAGGTGCTCAGTCAATATTTGTTCAAAGAATGGATACAGGTCATAGTGTTGCAGGAGGCTTCGACTATGATGATGAAGGGCGTGGGCTCTGCGCCTGGACTGTATAGAGACTGCGCCTATTAATTAGTTGGGTGATCTTGGGGGAGTTAATTGATCTCTCAAAGATTCAGTTTTCCTCATCCAGGAAAAGAGACAATAAGAGTACTGCTTTATATAGATGTGTGTTAACTAAAGTAACATACCTAAGGCAGTTAGCCATAGTGCTTAGAGCAGAGTAAATGCTCGATAGAAAATAGCTATCGCCACTGCTGTGGTTTTTATTGTTAATAATTCAGTTTCCTTTTTAAAAAAATTTAGATTCAATTAATTAACATAATGTATTATTGGTTTCAGAGGTAGAGGTCAGTGATTTAGCAGTCTCACACAATACCCAGGGCTCATTACATCACGTGCCCTCCTGAATGCCCAACACCCAGTCACCCCATTCCCCCCACCACCGCCCCTCCAGCAACCCTCAGTTTGTTTCCTGTGATTAAGAGTCTCTAATGGTTTTTCTCCTTCTCTGATTTCCTCTTGTTTTATTTTTTCCTCTCTTCCCCTACAATCCTCTGTTTCTTAAATTCCACAAATGAGTGAGATCTTGATAATGGTTTTTCCCTGATTGACTTACTTCGCTTAGCATTATGCCCTCTGGTTCTATCCTAATTCAGTTTCCTTTAATTCAGCAAGCAATTGATGAACTGTGTGCCAGGCACACTGGTAGGCATTGGGGTTTCCAAGATGAATAAGAAATGCTCTAGAAACTCTAGAAACACTCTAGAAACACATCTGAGAACAATGAGAGTATAATGCACTAGGCACAGCAGTGGCATGGTCTTTCTCTATTTATCTTGTGGGTGTCCCAAGAGGCCAGCCCAGGTGATAAAGCACCAGATTGGGAATCAAGAAATCGGACAGGCGACATCTGAGGACTGGGAATCCCTGGCAGAATAGAAGAAGCACTTTGTTTAAAGGTGTAGCCATGTGAAAGGTCATGCCTTATCAGGAAGGGGCCAGCCGATCAGGGTGGCTAGAAGATAGAGCTCATGGTTTAGGGACAGTGAGAGGCAGGTTATGAAGCGCTGTGTATTTCTAGTCGGTAAAGGATACTTCATGGAAACCACCAGGCCTATCCTGGACTATGGGCACCGCAGTTGGGGGAAAATTAGAACCAGCCTGAAGTCCATGGTAGCATTTGGTTGAGTGACTTGAAGTCCATCTGTTCTAAATCACTGCAGTGTTTAAAAATGAAGTGATAGGTTTATTACATGGCAATATCTCCGAGATATGTTTTTGAGCAAAGAAAGCAAGATATGGAAGACTTTGATCTTAATTTTTGTATTCAAATAATAAAAGAC
>ML106351.1:12849-24158 GCA_003697995.1 Taxidea taxus jeffersonii | reverse complement strand
TAGAATAACGCACACTCATATTCCC
Organism: Taxidea taxus jeffersonii; assembly: GCA_003697995.1. NCBI lineage: Eukaryota > Metazoa > Chordata > Mammalia > Carnivora > Mustelidae > Taxidea > Taxidea taxus. The sequence goes on along the minus strand of ML106351.1, from coordinate 24,133 downwards.
AGGTTACATAGTTTAGGAGACTTTAGTCACATCAAAGCATAGTTCTTTAATTTGCCAAGGATTACCTCACTTAAAATTTTAAAAATAAATGGTTCCCTAAATTCTTTCAGTATTGTTTCATAAATCACTTACAAAGAACTGAAACTTTCCAATTTTTGTCCTTTTCCACTAAAGATTAAATTAAAAAATAAGGCTTTATGGGGAGCCTGGGTGGCTTACTGGGTAAAGCCTCTGCCTTCAGCTTGGGTCATGATCCCAGAGTTCTGGGATCCAGCCCTGCATCAGGCTCTCTGCTCAGCAGGAAGCCTGCTTCCCCATCACCTCTCTCTGCCTGCCTCTCTGCCTACTTGTGATCTCTGTCTGTCAAATAAATAAATAAAATCTTTTAAAAAAATAAGGCTTTACACTGATAACGGCTGTATTAGAGAGGGGGTGAGGGATAGGCAAAATAGGTGAACAGGTTAAGAAATACAAACTTAAAGTTATAAGATAAATAAGTACAGTATAGGTAATATTGTCAATAATAAAGTAATAATTGTATGGCAACAGGTGGTAAATACACTTCTTATAGTGAGCATTTTGTAATATATGTAATTGTCAAATCACTATGTTGTACACCTAAAACTAATATAATATTACATATCACCTATACTCTATTAAAAATTTAAAAGGACATCTGGGTGGTTCAATTAGTTAAGTGTCCAACTCTTGATTTTGGCTCAGGTCATGATCTCAGGGTTGTGAGATGAAGCCCCACCCCCACCCCCAACACCCTCCTGGCCCCATCTGCCCCATCAAGCTCTGTGCTGGCATGGAGCCTGTTTGAGATTTTCTCTTCTTCTCCCTCTGCCCCTCTGCACCCCACTCTCTCTTTCTTAAAAAAAAAAAATTAAGAAGCAAAGACTCTTTTAGATACAAGTTGTAGATATTCAGATGAAACTGGCTTAAGCAAAATAGAAAAAGATTTATTTTAGCTCTTATGAATAAGTGTCTCTAGGTGTTTGGCTTTATGAGGGGTCCAGATGATCTCATTATGCTTCTCTCTCTCCTTTTTTTAAAAAAAAAAATTTTTTTTTTATTTGAGAGAGAGAGCACAAGTGAGAGGAGGGGCAGAAAGAGAGGGACATGCAGACTCCTCACTGAGCAGGGAGCCTGGATACAGGGCTCCATCCCAGGACCCTGAGATTATGACCTGAGCAAAAAATCAAGAGTTGGACACTTAACCCACTGAGCCACTCAAGCACCGCTATGCTTCTCTTCTTTTATGTAATAAATGAGACAACTGCTGCTGACCCCAAGGTTTTACTCTGAAAGCCCTCTTTTCCAATGGCTCTTGCAAAATCCCAGGGAAACCTCTAACTGGTCAAGCCTGGGTCATGTGGCCATCCTTGAGAAGAGGTTGGAGACAAAGGACTGAGTGTTGTCCACAGAATGGATTGGAGAATAGAACCCAAAGGAAATACTGCTGAACAGGCCAAAAAAACAAATGGTTGGGGTGCCTGGGTGGCTCAGTGGGTTAAGCCTCTGCCTTTGGCTCAAGTCAGGATCTCAGGATCCTGGGACTGAGGCCCACATCAGGCTCTCTGCTCGGCGGGGAGCCTGCTCCCCACCCCGCCCCCGCCTGCCTCTCTATCTACTTGTGATCTCTCTTTCTCTGTCAAATAAATAAATAAAATCTTAAAAAAACAACAACAATAGCAACAACAAATGGTCACTATCCATGTGCAACCAGGCTCCTTAGTCCTAGAGGAAGATTCTATGTAAGTTTTCTTGACTTCACTAGAAGAACAATGCCATATAAATGCAAGAAATTATGATTTTGCTGACAGATCTAGACTGCCATCCAGATTCTAGTGTTCCTGGATTAGGAAGAGAAAAGTCATTAAAAAAAACTATTGAAATATTACCTCCTGACTGCACATTAAACTTTTTAAAAAAAGATTTATTTATTTACTTATTGGACAGGCAGAGATCACAAGTCGGCAGAGAGGCAGGCAGAGAAGGGGGAGGGGGAAGAGGCTCCCTGCCAAGCAGAGAGCCCCATGCGGGGCTCCATCCCAGGACCCTGAGATCATGACCTGAGCCAAAGGCAGAGGCTTTAACCCCCTGAGCCACCCAGGCGCCCCTGCACATTAAACTTTTGTGTCATATCCAAAATCTAGGTTTTAGTTCTTATTTTGCTACTGAGAGACATCTTCAGGCCTCAGTGAGTTCTTTGGTAAAATTAGAGTTGGCTTTGATGATTTATAGCTTTTTTTTTTTTCTTGAGGGTACTGCGATCCCAGACACCACTATATCAAAACCAATTCTGCCTAGATTTCAAAGTAACTCGTTTGCACCATGCCATGTTCTCCCAAATGGTAATGACCTTCAATGAGGTCTTAAAAAGCAAAGAACATCATTTATTGGTTACTCACAGTGCCAAACACAGTCCTAATCACATTATATATATTATTTCATTTGGCTTTCACAATTCTGAGGGGTAATACAGTAGGCAAAACAATGATCCCCCCAACTTTTTCCACATCCTACTCCTTAGAACCTGTACATGTTAAGTTATGTGGCAAAGAGGTGGTAACGTTGCAGATGGAATTAAGGTTGCTAATCATCTGGCATTGAAAGGGGAGTTTATCCTAGGTGATCTCACTATAGTCACAAGCGTTCTTATATGTGACAGAGGAAGATGGGAGAGTCAGAGAAGGAGAGGTAATGATAAGAGCAGAGGCCCAGGATGATGCAGGTGCTAGATTTAAAGATGAAAAGGTGTCATGCACCAAGGCATGCACGTGCCCTCTCAAGGTGAGAAAACAGATTCTCCCTTAGAGCCCCCAGAAGGAACAGAGCCCTGCAGACACCTTGATTTGGGAGACTAATTTTGGACTTCCAACCTCCACAACTGGAAGGTAATGCATTTGTGTTGTTTAAGCCACTAAACATGGAGTAACGGGTTACAACAGCCAGAGGAAACTAATGCAGACAGACACTATGAACCTACTATACCGAGGAGGACACAGTCATAGACAATTTCAGTGCCTTGCCTGAAGTTACCCAGCCACTACATGACAAAGTCACAATTTGAGCTTGAGGGTACTTGGCTTTAAAGCTGGTGCTCTAGGGGTGCCTGGGTGGCTCAGTGGGTTAAGCCTCTGCCTTTGGCTCAGGTCATGATCTCAGGGTCCTGGGATCGAGCCCCACATCGGGCTCTCTGCTCAGCAGAGAGCCTGCTTCCTCCCCACCCCCCGCCTGCCTCTGTGTCTACTTGTGATCTCTGTCAAATAAATAAATAAAATCTTGAAAAAAATTTTTTAAAAAGCTGGTGCTCTAGGGGCGCTTGGGTGTCTCAGTCAAGTGTCTCCCTTTGGTTCAGGTCATGAACCTGGAATGCTGGGGTCGAGTTCTGTGTTGGGTTCCCTGCTCAGCAGAGAGTCTTCTCCCTCTGCCCCTCCCCACACTCACGCTCTCTCTCTCTAATAAATACATTTAATTTAATTTAAAAAGCCTATGCTCTTACCCACTGCACTGTATTTTTTGAGTGCCATGTATATGATACATTGTTGGACTGCAGAGGTCACAAAGAAGCACAAGAAGATAGTGCCTGGCCTCAGGGAATTTATGAACCTGTAGAGGCTCACACAACCCAGCAGTACTAATAATTACCTTTTACTGGAATGACTGAGTGCCAGGCACCTGACACACATAATCTTTGAATTATTACCGTTATTATGGAAAGGAAAGACGTTTACCATCTCTTCAGGGCTGACTTGTGTCCGCCTACCCCCAGCCCCTGAATTCGTAGGGTGAAGTCCCAACCCCTAGTAACTCAGAATATGACTGTATACGGAGACAGAGCCTTTAAAGAGGTGATTAAGGTAAAATGAGGTCGTATGGGTGGGCTGTCACCCAAAATGACTGATGGTCTTATAAGGAGAGGGGGATACAGCACAGACAAACTCAGAGGGGAGACCGTGTCACCCACAGAGAGAAGGTGACCAACTACAAGCCAAAAAGAGAGGCCTCCAAATAAGGCAACCCTGCTAGCACATTGATCTTGAACTTCTAGCCTTCAGGACTCTGAGAAAATAAAGCTGCATTGTTTAAGCCACCCAGATAGTAACATTTTGTTATGGCGGCCCTAGCAAACTGATACATTGTAAGTGAAGGGACTTAACTCTTAGCCAAACTTTATGCATCATGACTGAGAAGATTTGTCTGCTTTGTGTTTGAGGGGCTGATTCTTTTTTTCTTTTTTCCTTTTTCCTTTTTTTTAAGATTTACTTATTTATTTATTTTTGTGTGAGAGACAGCTAGTGAGAGAGAGCACGAGCAGGGGGGAGGGGCAGGGGTCGAAGCAGGTTCCCTGCTGAACAGGGAGCCTGGTGTGGGACTCAGTCCCAGGACCCTGGGATCATGACCTGAGCGGAAGGCAGATGCTTAACCCACTGAGCCACCCAGGTGCCCTTGGTTGGATAGTTCTAAGTGAGGACAGAGGAATTTAGGGGCAAGCTGTCTACTCTAGTCAATCCAGCCACTTAAGTAGGTCTTGGGTCTGAACACTCCAGGAGCCCAAAGGGACCTCTCTGAAACTTTCCTTTACTTCCATTCAGGTCGTGGCTCCCATTCTCCCCACCCTCTCAGGGTCTAGCCCTTTGTTTCATTTAATCTCTAGTGTGGCTTCTCTGTCTAGTTCCACAGAGGAATGAGGCATGACTCTTAAAGTCAATGTGGGCAGGGGATAAGAATTCTGTACAAGGGGGCACCTGGGTGGCTCAGTGGATTAAAGCCTCTGCCTTCGGCTCAGGTCATGATCCCAGGGTCCTGGGATCGAGCCCCGCATCAGGCTCTCTGCTGGATGGGAGCCTGCTTCCCCCTCTCTGTCTGCCTCTCTGCCTACTTGTGATCTCTGTCTGTCAAATAAATAAATAAAATCTTAAAAAAAAAAAAAGAATCCAGTACAATAGTCTGGTCTTAGACTGAATTATTTAGAAACAAATCAGACTTTTCACAGCACAAAGATTATCCTTTCGTTGGTAAATCTCTATACCTCCTATCACCTTCTCTGTCAGAGTCTCTACTCTTTTGTTTGAATGTGAAAATGCAAATAATTGCAAACAGCCGTGGTAACCACGGTGGAGGATACCTTTGACCTCCAATAACTGTCTACAGTGGCTAAAACAATGAGACTTGTTACTTTATGTAACAAGGAACCCAAATGTCAGGGAGTTGCTGGCTTAATTCATTCACTGGGCAGCCGTCATCATCCAACACCCATGTTCCTTTTGTTTTCTGCTCTGCTGTTCTCAGTTTGTTGACTTAACTTTGTAAGATGACTCTCCTCATGGTCTAAAGATGACTGTCTTTGGAAGCCTGGGTGGCTCAGTCGATTAAGCATCTGCCCTCTGCTCAGGTCATGATCCTAGGGTTCTGCGATCGAGTCCTGCATCGGGCTCCTTGCTTGGTGATGAGCCTGCTTCTCCACCTGCCTGCTGCTGCTCCCCTTGCTTGTGCTCGCTCTTTCTCTGACCGATAGATGAAAAAAATCTTAAAAAAAAAATAAAGATGGCTACCTTCTTTCAGTTACTGCATACAGATGACAATGCTCAGAGATAGAAAGGGACACATACCTGTCTTGTATCCCTTTTTTAAAAACAACGAAAACCTTCCCGGAGGCTCCTGAGCAATATCTATTCCCCATTTCCTTGGCCAGAACTATATCATGCACTCTTGTCTAAACTACCCGCCTGCCAGAAGGATCAGGACTGCCAGGACTGGCTTAAATGAAACAAGATTTATTCCCTAAGACTGCCTGGGGGCCAGTCCTCCTGTCCTCCCAAACAAAGAACATTGGCCACTTAAAGGAGAGCGAACCAAACTAGGATCTTGTTTCTGAGATAAAAGGAGTACAGAATCACAGCCGAGTAGAAAACTGACAGTGCCTGCTGCCCCGGGCTCCAGGAAGGGAGACCTGAGTATGAAGAGTTAGAGAAAACCATTCTGAATCTTCACATTAAACTTACGAGACAGGTTATCTTGTCCTGTTGCAGAGACAAGAAATGTGGCATTAGGTATACATCAGACTCCAAAGTCCAAACTGGGCCTGCCTGTTTATCCATCAAGTTCACTTACAGAGTGGAGTGTCAGAATAAGTTTTTTAAAAAAGTCCTTTGGGGAAAGCAGAAGAAGTTCATCAACCATCAGCCCTAGTACATATAGGATTTCCATGATCCAACTGGCTACTCACTGAATTCCTTACTGACATCAACTAAAGATCCCTTTTTAACTAGGAAGAGTGCCCACTTTGTGGCAAGGAAAAAAGAGCAGGTGTGCTAATCTGCAACTATATCCAGGACTAAATTTACCTAGAAAAAGAGTGTGGCCAAGTTGTCTTTGAAGCAACTCTCCATTACTGTAGGGTCGAGGCAAAATGTCTTATGACTCTTACACTACCAAAAAAATTTTTAGCCTCATCTCCATAAAAAATAGTGGCATCAATTTAAAATTCAGCCTTTCCCTCAGGTTTTGCTGATAGCCACACTGATAAATGTCCTAAGAACCCAAACTTAATAATCCAGTTGGTGGGATGGAAAATGGGGCAAGCATGTCTTAGGAGGACTTTCAGGGTAGAGCAGAGAAGTGTCCACTGACATGCAGTACTTTCTGCCATGTTGGACCTCATAGCCTGCTCCAGTCTCTGCCCAGCTCCTGCCCGGGCAATTCACTTCAAACCTGGGCAGATCATGAAGAAGGCCAAGGGTCTTGCCTACATCTAACAGGTGGCACTACCTTTCTTGCCAAGCACTGTGTTAAAGACATTGCTGATACCATCACACATAATTCTTACTCCAACCCTTGGAAGTAGATGGCCTTCCCATGAACGAAGCTCAAGGAAGCTAAGCCACCAATCTAAAGTCATAAGGAGGTGGTTGACTAGTGGTTGACTGGGTAGGTTGACTGGTCTGATTGCAGACTTAATGGCCTTCACTGCTCTACCCTACTTCTCTGTTCACTTGAAATACTTGAGTATTTTTTAAACCCCTATGAGAAGTCTACCAGGTGGATATGGACATGACTATCTTATATCAGCTCAGAGAAATTAAAAAAGCTTGCCTTAAGGTTTCCAGCTAATAAGTAGGGGAGCCAGGATTTGAACCTAGGTCTGAATGGTCCCCATCCACAGTCCCCCATGCATGAATTGCTTCCCTCTGTACATGAGCTGCTGATCCTAGCATCCCCCCCTTCCTGAGTGAGCTACCACCTGGGTAACCAGCTTCTTTATAATTGAGAGTTGCCATAGTTTAAAAAAATCATGAAAGAAAGGATTTTGTTTGCCTTTACAAGCTGGTTTTGAGAGTCGTGTGTGTGTGTGTGTGTGTGTGTGTGTGTGTGTGTATAAATTTTTTCTCTCTTTGAAGTCACTCCAGGTTTTCTGAAGGAGTCTTCTGCTATTAAACATGCCCCATCCACGTTCCCCAGGTCTCTTCAGGTCAGCATATTTAAAAAAAAGAAAGATCTGAACTTGTCATTCAGCTCTCACTCTGTATGAATCATAACAGGACTGTACGTGGGAAAACAGCCTAGTTCTAGGAACTGGTAATAGAAGCTGGGGTTTGTCACCTTCATGGGTGCATCTCAAATCCCACATGGGTGCTTCTGGGGTCCATGTGATTGTACACCCTTGACCCAGGGGGAACTGAGCAACTGGGTCGTGGCCACCTCAACTGACAGATGCCCAGTCACACACACACCTACCTCAGTGACCAGGCTCTGGGCAGAGGCCAACAAGTAGAGAAGAGTCTTCAGAGGGATGGCCTCTCCCTCCCTTTAGGATGATATTTTTAAATCAGGGCTAATAATATAACGACAACAATAACAACAGCAGGTAACATACATTGAGTGCTTAGCTACCATTGTCCTCATTGGTATTGTTGCTACTGCTCGTCCATTAAGGAACTAATTTAACCATGGAAGTACTCAGTAAGTAGCATTAATGAGTATAAGTAGCGATTATTCTTGCGATAATGTGTAGCGCTTAAGAGATCAGGCTGCAGGGACAAAAAGACCTGAGTTTGACACCTACTGTCCCCTCTCCCTGGTTATGTGGGTCTGGGAAGTTACTTCAACTTGCCTCAGTTATCCTCATCTGTGAAATGGAGGCAATAAAAGTAACTGTTCCTATAGAGCCGTTGGGAGGATTGGATAGGATCATGTGGGTGAAGTGTGCAATAGTTTAGTTGCTAGTCCAAAATGGGGTCTCAGTGACCAGAGGTGATAATTAGCGATTACTGTCATTTCTGTGCCTCCCATGAGAGCTAGACTTCCAGGGCCAAGTATTCTTGTCCTGTACCCTGTGAGCACCTACAAGGATCTGAACTTCCCAACACTGATGATACAAGAGGAAAAACAAACACTGAAAAAAATCTCTAGAAATAAACTGATGTCTTGCCCACGAACCAGAAACTGGTGCTCAGGTGTCTGGTTTGGCGGGTGTTAACTTGGCAGGCCTGGTTTGTGTGGTGGGGGTGGGGGGGATAGTGGAGGATGTAAGGAGGTGGAGAGAAATCTGTTTTTCAGCTTTCATTTCTGTCCGGAATTTCGTACCAAATATATTTTCTCATCAGCAAGATCAAAGGGATGGCGCACCTGGCATCACTCACGGCCTCTCGCTGGACAGCGGGGAGGAGAGGGAAATAAATCTGAGTATTTGCAACCACAGTCATTTGCGTCTGAGAAGAGAGGATGACATAAATCTTCACTGTGAGCTAGGCCTTGAAATAGGGTGAGAAGTTGCTGCAAAATGAATATTCAATCAGGAATGTTGGTGGCCTGCTTTTCTTAAGAGTGGAGTTAGTCTATGGATCTGACAAACCCAGTAACCCAACTCTGAGTTTTGGGGTTCCTTCCCTCTTCCCATCCAGTTTCTTTTCCACTGACATCTACTAAGGGCTAACAAGAGGGTTTTTCCTCTTGTATCATCAGTGTTGGGAAGCAGACACAGGGCTACCTAGCAGGGGACACGGGGTAATGGACTCCATGTAGCATCTACCCTAGCAGTGTCCCATCTAGTGGGAGAGATGGACACCGAGCCAAATCCTACACCAACACTAACTGTAATTACATGAGATGTCAAGAGGCAAAAGGCCACAACTGATAAGGGTGAGAAAAAGTGGGAGAGCACCGCACCTAGCCTGGGAGTTCAGGGACAGCCTTTCTGAGGAAGTGATGTTTGAACCAAGACCTGAAGGGTGAGCAGCAATGAGCCAGGCAAGGAGTGGGTGGTGGGGATGTGGGTGGGGAAGCTTCAGATTTTCGAGAAACAAGGAAATGGCCAGTGCGGCTGGAGCCCAGAACACAAAGGGAAGAGTGACGTGATGTGGAGCTGGTAAGGGAAAAGAGCCAGGGCTGGCCTACTTTCCTCTTACTTTGTATGGCTCCTGTTTAGTTTTGCTATGTCCAGTTCCTAGAGGGGAGAAGGCAGGCCCGCCCTTCCTGTTGTGCGGCCACAGGTCTGCAGGCCAGCAGAGTACTCTCCTGGCTCTGGCTGAGGCCTCCTCCTCATGCATCATGGTGCCCAGTGGCTGTCCAGCCCCTCGGTTCCCTTCCCACCATGGTGGACTGGTGTGGCTTTCTCCTATTTGTTCAACGGCCCCTAGGCACTGACACCAATGCCTTCCTTGCTCAGAGGTTTAAGGAGCCTTGCTACTAGGCTGATCTGGTTTCCTCTTGTGAACGGTACTGCTGCCTGTGATCTTGTGTCCCATATAGAAACCAAGTCTCCACTTCCTACCCCAGCTCCAGTACCTGGTTCCTTTTCTCCCTGTCATCCTTGATAGTGAGAATGGTACCTTACAAGACCTTCCCAGTCAGTGCATACAACTTGGGTGGTCTGTGCCTGCTTAACATCAAGTACTCCTGGGGAGGAAGGGGAAAAACCTAGAGAGTCCTACTCTTGAATAGCTCACGGGCCCCACCAGGCACTATGCTAAGTACCTTACCTATGATCTCATCTCATGCCCAGAACAACCCCATGTGATAGAGACTATCAATAGTGCCCTTTTTATAGATGAGGAAACTGATCCAAAGGGAAATAATACAAATGGCCCAAAGTCACACTTATCAGTGGAGGGGCTGGGATTTGAACGTGCATAAATCTAAGGCCCAAATTCTTAACCAATACCCTCTATCGTCTCTACTCATCTCTCTGTCTCTCTCTGAATTTCTAGAAGTGTCCTCACACTGTGATTCTTCAACAGCTGGGGCCTTGTCTTGTAGGTGGAATCCTGCCATGCACCCCCATGTTTTCCTGTGGCTACAGCTAACCTTCCTGTTCTCGCACGCCCTATTGTGCCTCACAGGGCCTCTCTGTCCGTGTCATGTGTTGGCCTAGTTTCCTGCCGTCACTATGTGTTTCCCCAGTACTGTGTGCTCTTTGGAGCTGGAGTTTCACCAATTGCCTGAGGTTAAGCCTCAAAAGGGCAGGGTTGTTCTTTTCTGAAGCTAATGCCATTTCTTCTGCTGCTACCCCTTGGATTCCCAGCTGGGTGGTAGAGTACAGATGGGCATTGCAGTAACCACCCCCCAAAATGTCTAAGAGACCTGAAGATCTCCTAAGAGCTGCGGCTTTAAGGAAGTGCTCCTCAAAGGAGATAGTACCATCCTCGGGGATGTTTCCTTGTGAGGGCACTTTTGGTTTTCATAGAGATTGCAGGGGTGTGGAGGTAGAGATGGGGAAAGTCTCATGTCCTACTGGTTTGGGGCACCACTACGAGGCAGGCCTATGGGGCAAGAGTTGTCCTGTGTCCCCTGAGGATCTGAAATGTCCCACTGAGGTACACCTGGGGAACTCAGTCTGTTAAGCATTGGTCTTTGACTCAGGTCATGATCCCAGGGTCCTGGGATTGAGAGGATTGAGAGGAGCCCTGAGCCCTGAGTGGGAGTCTGCTTCTCCCACTCCCTGAGCCCCTCCACCATACTCATGTGTTCTCTCTCTCTCAAATGAATAATAAACTCTTAAAAAAAAAAAAGAAATGTCCCACTATACATTTATAACAGGTAAGAACTTCTTTCGATTACATTACCATAGATCCTCACCCTTTTTCTCCCCTTTAAACATAAATACTGGTATCGTTTTAATAGCCACCAAGCTTCCCAGAATACTACTGCATAAATGAACGCAAGCCTCTACCATTTTATTAAGAGTTGTCTGCCATTTTGGAAAATGACGTCACTAACCGCAGTACCATGCTTGGGATCCGAATCATTAGTGCCGCACAATCGCATCAGGCTTTAC
>ML106350.1:28585-49944 GCA_003697995.1 Taxidea taxus jeffersonii | reverse complement strand
CCATATACCTGGTGTTTTGTTAGGACTGTGTATTGATACAGTGGAGAAAGGAGAGGCAAAGGAGAGAGTGGTCAATTCTACATTCCAGGGGATGGAGGCAAGTATTTCAAGGGGATGTTGATTGAGCTGTAGCTTGAAAGATAGTGCTTGTGGTTGTACAAGGCAGGACATTTAAGGAGGAAAGAGCAGAAAGATTTGTATGGATGGAAGATAAATCTGGAAGTATTCCAGCGTGATGGCACTGCAAGAGGGTCACTGTGACTAGAGCTCAGGGAGAGATGAGGTGAGGTGGGGCGGGCAGCATTGGCAGTACCATGATGGAGCCATGCCCTAGCTGTGATGGAGGTCTCTTCTCCCTTTCCCCAAATTCTGCCATCTACAGTCTTGGTTTTCCTTCATTTGAATACTGTGCTCTCCCTCATTTGGATAATGTGCCAGTATTTTGTGCCCCCACCCTCCCCTACTCAATCCTAAACCTAAGATGATTTGGTGAGATTTGATCATGATTTGAAGGATTATATCATTGGTTCATATTGACCTAGCTGTGATATAATGATACTTATGCCCAAGATTTATGTTGATATGTTGGATAACGTGAAGTCTTCTGAGCTTTGGTATTAGCAGATTTAAAAGAAGCAGTAGGAAAAAAACCCCACATTTTAACTCCTGGAAAAGAAAAAATATGTGCCACTTCTCCCAAGCACAGTATACTATGACTTATGTGATACTGTAACCTAATGAAGCCTGAAGTGATTCAAAATACTGCATGCTGCATAATAATTCAGACAGATCACCTGTTTGTGGTAGTGCCTGGAGACTGGCAGGCTCCCAGTGAAAAAAAAACTGTTCCAGTATTCAGCATCTCTGGTCGTGACCTGGTAGTCGGGCTGCCTGCGGCTGCTCTAAAGCCTCCCCTCCCCCACATTAAATGATTTGCTCTTTCTCATTACTCGTTTTCCTGTACTGTACTATCTTTTCTTTGTCTTTGGTCTCAGTTATCTTGCCGTGAAAGTAACTTGCTTATTAACCTTATTAAGACAAGTTTGTCAGGCCTTAGTTTTTCATCCAAAGGAAATGTCACTTGCTGCTTATGCAAATTATTTCGACTTCGTGGCATCATAAAAGTATATATTTTACATGGGGATATAGTCTGATGTTCCACAAATATAGACAGCCTTTCTTTTAATATATTTTATTTAAATAAAACAAGAGCATAATGTATATTTTATCTTTAGATCATTAGGAAGCACAAAACATTGTCTACTCATACAGAGTCTTTAAACATTGCTTTTCTTGACCTCGGTTCTAGACCACACTTGCATCCTTTTTTTTTTTTTTTAAACTCTATTTATTTATGAGAGAGAGAGAGATAGAGAGAGAGAGAGAGAGAGCCCAAGCAGGGGGAGAGGCAGAGGGAGGGGGAGAAGCAGGCTTCCTGCTGAACCCGGAGCCTGACGTGGGGTTCCAGGGGTCCCAGGACCCTGGGATCATGACCTGAGCTGAAGGGAGACACTTAACTGACTGAGCCACCCAGGTGCCCCACACTTGCATCCTGTAACTGGACGTGGTCATTTCCTAGACTCTGTTTTCCGAGGGGTAGGCTTGAGTGGTGGCTGCTCCCTTTCTCATGCCTTGCATCATTCTGGCCTGGGACATGGAGGGGCCTTGAGCATTTAATATGATCCATGTTGGAGGTATATGACCCAGGCCACTGTACTGCATACACAGAAGCTCTTCCTCCCGCCATCTGATACCTTGTACTCTGCTTCTTCTTGTCTCTGATATCAGCACCTCTGGGTCACTGCTCTATATCCAGTCCATCCAGCTCTGTCCTGACTTCCCACAGTAGACACACAGTGGGTTTTTGCTGAGTACCTGCACCAGAGATGGCTATTCTGTTAGAAGGTGTGTGTAGATGTGCTGTAGACTTTAGGTGGTGAAGTCAGCTGTCTCCATCATGTGAGTTCAGAATACTTCAAAAGTGCCAAAACCTATCCCTTAAAGATGGTCCTGGCTTTACTTTCTCAGGTCTTTCCTGAAACATCTGTTTCTATCCCATTTTTCATATTTCTTTTTAGCACTCGCCTGACATACATATTCTTTCTTTTCGACATTTATCAAATGTATTTCTTTATTGTTAACCTTGGACTGAGGATTTGTCTCTTCCTCTCTGTTCCTAGAGTCTAGAACAGTGTTGGACACATAGCAGGCACTTAACAAATGTATTTTGAATGATGATGAGTAAAACACAGCCACTCTCTCTTCACTCTGCTTTCTTCTTTTCTCCACAGACTGGCTTTTTTTTTTTTTTTTTAATGCTTTTAAGGCACAAATGGCACCAATTCAGTTTCCATGCCATAGCTCCAACCACATCCACAGCCTGAGTTGCTCTTTCTCTGTCTCAATCCCAGATTCCCAGGTGCATAGATGAAATTAATGCTGCTTGCATCAGGGGGTGCCGTGGTCAGGCTGGTCACGGCCAACCTGTTGGGGACAGAACGAAGCTGCTATGATTGTTTCCAGGATCCACTTTTCTGGGAAGGGAAGGAAATTCCAAGAAAAGAATAATTGTGTATTGAACGGGTAGCAGGTATTTCAGTGGTTCAATAGTACTGATGAATGCTTTTCAAATCATTTAAAATTTCCTAAATATTTTAAATGGGTTCACAGAAGGGTATTATATTAGCTGTGGCTGCCATAACAAAATACCATAGACTGGGTGGCTTAAACAACAGGAACCTATTTTCTCCCAGTTCTGGAGGCTGGAATCCAAGTTTAGGATGCTGGCAGAGTTGGGTTCTAAAGAGAACTTTTGCTGTCTTGCAGATGGACACCTCTCTGCACATGGCAGAGGGAGATGGGGAGTCAGAGCAAGCTCTCTAGTGCTTCAATATATGAATTATTTTATGGGGAGTGGAGCACAAATCTGTCTGTGGCAGGTATTTTTTTTTTCATTTTTGTAACCTCAGCATGTAGCAAAGTTCTCAGGAGAAAATCTCATGGTTTGAATGATCTTTATGCATTGCCTAATGGCTTTAGGTGTTTAATGCCTTTGTTCCATTGATGATGGACAAGTGGTAAAAATTGGAAATTTGAGGGGGTTTTCTGGGTGGCTGGCTCAGTGAAATGTCTGCCTTCAGCTCAAGTCATGATCTTAGGGTCCTGGGGTTGAGCCCTGTGGCAGGCTCCACATTTAGCAAGGGAGTCTGCTTGCTTCTCCCTCTGCCTCTCTCTTTCTTCCTGCTTGTGCTCGCTCTGTCTCTCTCACAAATAAATAAATAATCTTTTAAAAAACGGGAGATTTTGGTTATTTGATAACCACGTGGTGAAAAGAAAAATAAGTTAGGATATTTATGGGCAAATACTTTAAAAGGTGGTAACAGTGGAGAAAGGATTTAGAATGTGACTTAGGGAAGAGCAATGCTATGTGAAAATGTGTGGACACACTTGGACTACTGTTCCTGATGCACCCCTAGCAGGGGTTTGACTTCAGGATAATAGCTTACAAATGTCCCTTGTTCTTTGACAATGTTAATGGACAGGAAGCGAGTAACGATTTATAAAGTGATGTTGGAGCTGTAGTTGACACGTCTCCCTGAGCAGAGTGCAACGTGCAGAAGGAAGCAGCAGTGGCAGCTCGCAGAGGAGGGAAGGGGCTTTCCTTTGTCATCAGTTCCTATCTCACACTTTGTTCAGTTTCTAAGTCCCCACAGCTCTTTTCTGACAATGCAGAGCCTAAGGATGACCTCGGAGGAAGCTTTTAATGGCAGGTTGTGGATAAAATGCAGGATGCTCAGTTGAATTTGAATTCCAGATAGATAAAGAATAATTTTCTATATCTATATGTTTCACATATCGCATAGGGTTTACACACACTAATAACACTATTTGTTATTTATCCAAAATTCAAATTTAACTGGTGTCTCGTATATTTATTTGCAAAATCTGGTGACTTCAGCTACAACCACTTGTTTCATAAGAGGTTGTCAACCAACCTAGATTCAGAAAGTTCTTTGAGTTCATTCTTAGCAACCTGGGTGGGGTGGGAAGGGGGCAGGGGAAAGGAACGACAGACTTGCCAAAGAATATAAGCTTAAAACCCAGTGCAGGTGGAAAAAATTTCTGTTCCTATTAAGTGCTCCGAGTTGGTATTTGATAGTTTAAAAGAGTAATACTATTGATGTGGCTCTATTGGGAATGTACGGTCTAAAAAAAAAAGTCACTGTACATTTAGAAGAGGAGACTTCTAAATCCTAGAATGAAGCAGCCAGAAGGAACGAAATCATAGTTTAATCCCCCTCATTTTACAGAAAAGGAATTGAAATGACAGAGTGTGGAAATAAAGTCTTGAAGCCAGACCTGAAAAATGCAAGTTACATTGCTTCATAATTGAGGGAAACGGGCAGGTGACTTACACTGTCTTAGCTTTAGTTTCCTATTTCCGGCAAAGTGGAAATGGTACTATTTGCCTTACAGAGTTCTAGTGAGGATTAAATGAGTCAGTCTCATGCCCCCAGAACTGCTTTCCAAGGGGCCGGTGCACAGGGCTCCACAGCTCTCTCCTGCGGCACTGCTCAGGAACATCGCTGTCCTTTCCTATTAGGAGGTGCTATTAGGAGATGGTAATTGTTGGCCTCAGTTTATCATCGAAGTAGGGTATAGAACAATTTCCTTCTGCAGGATCAATTATAAGCTTTAACATTGGCCCTATTAGCCAAAAAATAAGAGGAAATCAATAATAACAAAAATAACAAGCAGGGAGCCTGGGTGGCTGTCAGTTGAGCCTCTGACTGTTGATTTCATCTCTGGTCGTGATCTCAGTCAGGGTCTTGGGATAGAGCCCCGTGTGGGACTCTGTGCTCAGCAGGGAGTCAGCTTGAGGATTCTCTCCCTCTGCCCACTCTCCTGCTCACATGTGCGCTCTAAGATAAATATATGAATCTAAAAAAAAAAAAACAGAAACAGTTCCCCCACACAAAACAAACAACAGCAAGATAAAGTGACGGTCTCCCTGGGATTGAGAAGAGGAGCTCTGCCCAAGTAACTTAGGCACTTTTTGTGAAGCAGGGGATCTCCTTTGGTAATGCTTCCTCAAAACCCCAGAACTTTGATTCTGTTCAGCGGGATACATGTGTTTATCCTATCATGTCAGTTATTTTCCCCAAACCACTCATTTTCACGTCCCATAAAGTGGTGGTTCTCACAGTAAGGCCTCTGAGCCTGTAGCAGCAGCACCGGGGAACTTCTTTTTTTTTTTACCCCCCCCCCCCGAAGATTTTACTTATATATTTGACACAGAGAGAGAGATCACAAGTAGGAAGAGCAGCAGGCAGAGAGAGGGGGAAGCAGGCTCCCTGCTGAGCAGGGAGCCTGATGTGAGGCTCGATCCCAGGACCCTGAGATCATGACCTGAGCTGAAGGCAGAGGCTTAACCCACTGAGCCACCCGGGTGCCCTGGGGAACTTCTTATAATGTAAATTCTCAAAAGCCCATGCAGACCTCCTAAATGGCAAACTCTGGAGGTGGGGCCTAGTAATTTTTGTTTTCACACTCTCTTCATGATCCTAATGCTGGCTAGAACCGCTGCCCTTGAGCCCGGACTCCCCCAGAATCCTCAGGTCTGTCTGCATCTTGCTTTGATAGCAACGGAGTTAGGTCTGTCTGCATTTTTGCCCGAGATATCGAATTATAATTTGAGGACCCTCAGTGATATGGGAACTTAAGTAACAATATGGGAAGGAGGGACATTTATATTCATTAAGTGCATAGTGTGGGTCAGGTATCACACTAGACATTTTATATACATGATGCCATTTATGGCTCACAGCAGCTTCCTGCAATTGGGATTATCCCACCACTTTGTGAATAATGAAACTGAAGTTCATACAGGTCAAGTAATTTGTCTAAGCCCACATCGCTCCAAAGTGGTAGAGTAGAGATTTAAAGCCCAGTTTGACTTTCAACCTTATAAAGATATGTAACAGAATCTAGCTTTGCTACTGGGAGCTCTTTGAAATTGGAAGGACCCAAGACCTGTAATGACCGGAAAACCGAGCTGAGGAATTTCTCAAACTTGTTAGAGGTAAGGGAACTACAGGTTGGAGGACGAAGCTACTAGGGGGGCCACAGCTGCCACACTCTAGGTGGGGGAGGGCTAGGCTAGCCATGCACACATTTCTCACAGCCAAGTATAAAACAATTAAATGGAGCAAAGTATTCAATTAGAGATGCTTGAGGAAACCAGGCACGTATCATCTGTGTCAGCAGCGAAGGAGAAGAAAATATTTAGCCTTTGCAAGCTGTGACCACTTCAGCACTGTAGGGTGATGTAGCCTCATGGAAGAGCAGAAGAATACATCGAATACCTTAGAGAGATTAATTTCCCTAGGAAAAAAAATAAAACAAAGGAAGATCCTCTGATTACATTTAAATATTTCCTTGCCAGTGCTTGGGGGAATTCTAGCATTCCTCGCTTGCAGAGGAAAGCTTTTGTGCCTGGGGGAAGAGGTGATTAGGGCACCATGCCTGGGAGGATAGAGATGAGGGAGGGGGTGGAGGGGAGGAAGGGGTGTTTCAATGGTCGCACAGGTGCAACAGTTTGGAGTGAGTGATGGCCTTACAAATGACCCTGGCACGGAGCAGAGGAAACCCAAGGAGAAGATTAATTGAATTACAGCTACAGTATGTGTGCATTTTATTTCTGCTGTGCCGTCTAAATGGATTGTGGGGCTGGCTCACCAGCTGGGGTAAGGTCAGAATATTGAGGAAATGGGAGGGGATATAGATGAACAATTTTCCGGATGGGGAACAATCGTTTGGTTGTTTGCTTTAGGAGAAAGCATTTTGGGGGTCTAAGCAAACTCTGTTTTTCCTCTCCTTTGTCTAAGAGCAATATAATTATTTTTCAGGCCAGAGTATGATGAGTATATGAAAAGTAGTATCTTCCAGTTTAAGACAGTTTGGATAAGGAGTAATACATTTGTCTTTTTTGTTTTTTTTTTTAAAGATATATTTATGTGTTTTAGAGAGAGAGAGAGAGAGAGAGGGAGCCAGGGGAGGGGCAAAGGGAGAGGGAGGGAGATGGACACTCTGCTGAGTGTGGAGCCCTACCTGGGGCTGGATCTCACAACACTGAGATCATGACCTGAGCAGAAATCAAGAGTCAGACGCTCAACTGACTGAGCTACCCAGGTGCCCCAAACACATTTGTTTTATAACACAGTTTTTCACTTCCTAAGAGAACTGACAAGATTTTTTTTCTTCAGAGCATTAAAAAATGTCATTTGTTTTAAGAAACATTCATATCCAGACACCTTTTCTGAAACAATATATATTGCTAAAATTAGTTTCTTTTTATGGTATATAAAAAATTTTGAATTTTGTCAATGAGTTCCTATTCTTCGAATGTTAATGAAATTAGTTAAATGATGCAAACAAGTCGATACTCAAGTATTTGCGTAATCTCTTAAAAACATTAGTTTATTTGTAGTAATTAAAAGTTTAGATTGTTCAATTGTTCATTTGCTCAGTGATTTATATAGGTATTTATTTAATTATCTTTTTAATTCCACTCATGTCATATTTTGTGTCCATGTATCGTGCTGCATTATTTTAATGTTTTCTTGAATGTTCCTTTGGATAACTTAGCAAAATGCAACCACATGTACCTTCAGGTCTAGCAGACATTGTTCCAATTCAGAAAATATATATTAAAAAAATATATATTAAGAAAATATATATTAAGAAAAATATATATTAAGAAAATATATATTAAAAAGTAGAGAGACATACCATGAAATAAGCACACACACACAAAGTAAATGTGTAGTAGAATGGGTTTCAAAATAATTGTTTTTTTTTTAATAAACATTTGAAAGAAAAGACCTGAATTCAAATCCAGATTTCACATCTTCCTCCTGCCTGGTGACCCTAGGTAAATTACTTAAATTCTGACACTCAATTTCTTCATCTGTAAAATTAAGACCATCATGATATAGTGTTGTTGTGAGAGTTAAATGAAGTTGTGGATGCCCAGCACCTAGAAAGTTTCTTGCACATAGTAGACCTTCAACAAAGGCCAACCTCCCCACCCCTTTTCTTGCTTTAAAAACTGTTTAGGAGAAAATATGGTTTATTGGAAAGACTATTAAACTGGGTGTCTAACAGCTGGGGTCTAATCTAGCTGTGTAATCTTAGGGCATTTCAGCCTCTCAGAAATGTGGCCAGTTTGTGTCTAATGTGTCCTCAGTCTGCCTTCTGAGAGTCACACTTGCCCAGATGCTCTTCTCCTTTGCATTTGTGTTGACCTCCTTTGTGGTCGCTAATGTTTTGGTCCGGTATGATCTTCTTAGCTGTCCAGCAGTCTCCCTCCCCCAGTCACTGTATTTATATAAACTCATGGAGTATGTGTTTCACAGTGACTTAGATGACCCATTCTCAGGGATTGCAGGAAGAGTTGTACCTGCCCTGCCTGTTTAATAGGGTTGCTGTGAGGAGTTAATAAAAGAAGTGAAAGCCAGTTACAAAGTGGAAAGTGGAGACAAATGTTCATTAAATCTTTTACCTTTATTCCTAGAGCCCTGAATACTTTGTCCTTCCTTTCAAAAAGCTTAAATTACCTTGTGTATTTGACTTCATTTAGTCTTACTGCATCCCTTTAAACTAAAGGGCTAATTGCTTGGTTTAATAAACTTCTCCCTTCTGACAGTCTATTAGCTATTTTCTCCTCTATAAATTGTGCAAAGTTACAGCAGGTTTGGCTTTGAGGTTTTCCAGGGTTTTCTGCTTAAAATCTTTCCTAGGGAGTCTAGCATCAAAAGTATAAAGGAAGGAGGGATTTGGCTTTTCATTTCAGTTCTCTCTCTCTCTCTGCAGTTGACAACACACTTTGATAAGGTTTTTGAGGAAATAAAAATAAAATTAATTAACAACACTCTAGAATCTCTTCTGTGAGCAATATATTCCTTAGGCTCATTCAGGTTCTCAGAATTCTAAAGTAATAATGGAAGAAAGGGGTGTCTCCGTGTGTCTAGAACTGCAATTCTGAGTTAACATTACAATCGTCCTGCAGTTTAGGACACAGGGGGAGAATCTACATTCCTGGTGTGCACAGCATTATGTTTTATTTATAGTCATATTTATTTAGTAACTATACTATTGCAGTATTGTAACTACAATAACCCTTCCAGTAATTTTGTTTCCTATTAGTTCCTTATGTGATTTAATTAATCAGCATCCTCTACTAGGCTTTACATTCTTTGAGAATAGGCGGCTTCTGCCTGTGTCATAACTTCATCTCCAATGCCCAGCCTGGTGCTCCGCATGGAGTAGGCAGACAAATATTTGCTGAAAAACTGAATGAACATGTGATTTTATTAACTCAGTGCCTGGAAATGGGATGATACCCAGATTGAGGGTGTGTGGTGAATCTACACATCTTGGAGTTCCATGTTTCATTTCTTGTTCTTATCTGCATGTGTGATACCCAGATTGTATGCTTCTTTGATTCTCAGTTATGAAAGTAAGTATTGGAGGGTTCATTGTCATAGCACTGAAGGCATCATATGCTGCTCCTAACACGTTGGAAACATACTATAAAGTGGATTCTCTCCTGACCATGAATTTATCTGCTGTGAGATTTGTAATCTCCTAACTAATACTGCTTCACAGGGGGTCATGTGTGGTTTGGGAGTGCAGGAATGGGGGCAGGGATGAGTTGGAGTTGGGGAATGAGAAATAGGAGTAGAGGCAACACACAGAGAATTCTGGAAAAGAAGTCCCTGACTTGTGTCGGTTGTGAGGGTGGGGAGAATTATAAACTTTCAGACCACAAAAGCCAGGGATCAGGGTTATTGGTGAGCAATGTAACTGATAACATGTGTTACATTTTTCTATCTTCAAGAACAACTAACGTGTTACAGCTGGTCATCAGAAAGAACATCCATTATTTTGAGGAAAAGAACAATTTTGCATCATAGAATCACAAAATGGTAGAACTGGAAGGAAAATTTGAAATTACCTAATTCAGGGTAATTCTACTATCAGAGAGATCGGACTTTCCCAAAGACCTTTATGAGCCTTATTTTAATTTTGCCTTCCACATTTATTTAGAAATTGTATGGAACACTTGGTATTATGGGGAGATTGCTCATACAGCAAGGAGTTCCAACACAGTTCATGATGACAATGAACATGCTGAACTGGACAGAGATGATATGATAATTGGGTAAGCAGGCATTTTGTCCCCTTCCCAGAAACCTTGTATGGGGCTTTTCTGTGACTATGTTTAAGAATCTTTCCTACAAACCTAACTCAAGCACCATTTTACTGAGGACATCAGGTGTCTGAAAGAACGGAACTAATCTGTGATTTTTGGTGGCAACGATCCAAGGTGTTTTGTCTTCTCAAGTCTGTTTCCCCAAGGATGTTTTATTTTCATTATACTGGGCATTTTTGGGGGGTAGGGGAGGGTATTCTTTGACATATTCTAAATGTTACATATATAAGAAATACCGTGCTTGTGATCCCCTGGCTCAACAAGGTAAGTCTTTCAAAACGTTGCTCTCTGAAATGATTAGCAAATCATTCTTTCTTATAAACTGATTTGAATCACCTCAAGTGTCCCCAATATGATTGTCCTCAACTAACAATGGCACCTGGAAAGAGCCTGCATTTCACTGATGGCTAGAGGCCTCACTAGAGCAAGACAGAAGCTCTTCTGGGCACAAGGCTTTAGTCCACATCATGTAAAAATCTTGGCGCCTCTGTGGTATATTCATGCTGAATCAGGGATAGATTTAATAGAATTTCTGTTTGTGTCCATCAAGTTTAAGAATGTAAATTGATGCTAACTGCATGACTGACATCTAGTGGATGGATGCCAGTGGTGCTGTTTACAACTAGGTTGCCTGGTTATTATTTATATGGGGGAAAATCATGTTTGAAGAAATCAGTGTCTTAAATCCAAAGTTATAACACTAGACATTATGAAAATATTTGGAATGGGAACCTCTGTAAATGAAGAATACACTTTTAGAGTTTTGAAAGAATATATGGTAGGCTGGAGTGAAAATAAGACCACATATAAAAATTGAGGCTTACTTAGTTTGTTGAAAAGGATCGAAATACATTGACATGATAGTAGAAATTTGTGAAGTATATAAATATACCCAATAAGCTGGAATGCTTATTCCCTTTTACCTGTCATTTCTTTTTCGATACTCACCTGTTTATTCTGATGTGAAATATCACTTGCGATTGTATAAACATGTTGAAATTTTGCTATTGTTCTAAGACTCAAATATTGATAATTGACAAGTAGAACGAAGTTTTAGTTACTCATAAGGGTTTTTTTTTGACTACCAGAAATTTTTATTTCCTGTTATTAAAAATATGCAGAATAATTGGCCATGCGAATAGGAAATTTTAAGCATGAAATGTTTGGGGGCACAAGAGTGCTTGTTTTATTGTAATTAAGGTATTGGAATCCAGATGATTATAGAAATATAATGTAGATTTTAAAGTTGAAATCTGATCTTCAGGACAAAGCCCTAGACATTTTTATTCAAGGAGTTTTTGGACATAGAGAAAAAAATAGACCAGATAAGGTGATAATGTGAAAATTTGATTTGCAGAATGCCATTTTTGGCAAAAGTAGTTTTTAAAAAAGATGTTATTTATTTATTTGACAGACAGAGATCACAAGTAGGCAGAGAGGCAGGCAGAGAGAGAGAGGGGGAAGCAGGCTCCCCGCTGAGCAGAGAGCCCGATTCGGGGCTTGATCCCAGGACCCCAAGATCATGACCTGAGCTAAAGGCAGAGGCTTTAACCTTCTGAGCCACCCAGGTACCCCTGTAAAAGTAGTTTTTAATTGCCAGGAATAAAATGTATTTTGATATGCAATCTTGCCGATTTTTTAAAATGCAACTTTCCTTGCAGAAGTTTTCTTTGGAGGAAATTAATTTCCTCCTCATTCTGTTCCCTCCCTTAAGATGTATGAAATTTCAAGCGAAGGTAGAGTTTTGTTTTAAATGGTGTTTTATCAGGGAGAGCAGCCCAGCTGTGTAAATTGCATTGTATAGCATACTTATAAAGCATATAATGGTATTTCATAATAAGAAAAAGTCATTCTGCTCATGATTCAAGGCAGATGGCTCATGTTTGTCTTTATAAATAGATCAGATAGACCTATTCCTGATCCTTTAGATCACTGTTTACTCTAGGAATGGTTAGAGTGGACTTGCCATGGTGGAAATTCTGCCAGCAGGTGTAAAGAAGTGGCGAAAGTCAAGAAAATTTTTGCAAGTAGTTTCGTACTGACTGGAAGGGAAAAGACTGTGTTTGCAAATTGTGTCTTTTGTATACATTTGTGCACTGGTACTAAGAAAACCTTCCTTGGTGATGATATGACAAAGCTGTGAAATTATAAGGCTAGGTCATTATTTTTCCTCTTTTTTACATTTACATTTTAGGTAGTCAACATACTGTGCAATACTGGTTTCTGGAGTAGAAGTCAGTGATTCATCACTTACATACAATACAGTGCTCATCATAACAAGTGCCCTCGTTAATACCCATCACCCATCTAGCCTATCCCCCAAGCCCCCTCCCTCCATTAATGCTCAGTTTTTTCTCAGTTGTTAAGACTCTCTTATGGCTTGTTTCTCTCTCTCCTTTTTTTCCCTCTTATTTTAAAAATGAGATATAATTTACACACAGTTGACATGTAGTGTTATAGGTAAATGAGTTTTAACAAATGAATACACTTGTGTAATCCATATCCCATATCAAGATTCAAAATATTTTCAGGTCCCCAGAAAGTTTCCTCAAACTTTTTCCCAGGCAAACTCTGCACCACCCCCCCCCCCACTTCTCTCTCTCACCCTGTCCCCTAGGCAATCACTGTTCTGATTTCTTTTTTAATTTAAAGATTGTATTTATTTATTTGAGAGAGAGAGAGAGTGGGAGAGGAAGCACGAGCACAAACAGGGGCCGAGGGAGAAGAAGACTTCCTGCTGAGCAGGGAGCCTGATGCAGGACTTGATCCCTGGACGGTAGGATGACGTGCGCCAAAGGCAGACGATTTACCCATGATTTCTTTTATCATGTGTTGCCTGCTATAAAATGTAATGTAAATGGATCCACAGGAATTAGTTTTTTGGTTTTTTTTTAGTGTGATTATGTTGTTCAGTTGAAATAGTTCAGTTGAATTTGTTTATATTTGAATTTAGTTTTTTGTTTTATTTCTTTCAATACTTGTTTCAAATATATAGAACCTTGATAGGCTTACATATATTTTTGGAAACACAGAAGTGCCTCTCCTATATTTCACCTGTTCCCTGCTACCCACTACCTCTTGTAAGTAACAACCTCATTGTTTTCTGGTTTATCCTTCCTGTGTTTCTGTTTTGCCATTTTTCCTACCTGTTGTTTCCTCATATATTGAATTTTAATTTGTATCTTTAAATAATTTCCATTTCTTTACTGAGCAGTCACTTAATTTCACCCAGTGTGTCTGTATTTTCCTTGAAGTCCCTAAATATATACATAATAGCCTTTAAATTTCTTTTTTCTTTTTTTAAAGATTTTATTTATTTCACAGACAGAGATCACAAGTAGGCAGAGAGGCAGGCAGAGAGGCAGGCAGAGAGAGAGAGAGAGAGAGAGAGAAGCAGGCTCCCCGCTGAGCAGAGAGCCAATAGGGGGCTCGATCCCAGGACCCTGGGATCACGACTGGAGCCAAAGGCAGAGGCTTTAACCCACTGAGCCACCCAGGTGCACCTAGCCTTTAAATTTCTTACCTGCTAATTCCAACAGCCCTGTCATCTGTGGGTCCATTTCTATGGAATGTTTTATTTTCTTTCCTGGAATGGGCTGTCTTTTTGTGTTTCTTTACTTGTCCAGTGATGCTTTAGTGGTGCTGGGAAAGCATGGCTACCACACTGTTGAGAGTCTGAATTTTATAGGATACCTTTAAAGAGTTTGAGTTTTGCTCTGGCAGGTAGTTAATTTTCTGGTAGATTACCATGACTCTTCTGAGATCTGCTTTTAACCTTTGTTACATTTAGTGCAGAGTGGTCTTAAGGACTAGAGTAGCCTTACTCCTAATGTCTGGGAGTTTTGACATTTCGTTTGAATGCCTGGAATAAGAGTTTGCCAGTCTGGCTGATTAGAAATCCTGTTTTCCAGTACTGTTGTAGGCTTTAGAAGTACCATTCAATTCACAGCTCTCATAGGTATTTTTCTCCCTGACCTTGCAGATTTCTGGAATTTCTTCTTTGTCTAGATCCTTTCTCTTGGTTCCTGGGCTCTGCAAATGGCCCCTGTTTTTGCAGCCCTTCTGCTCTATGCTTCTTCAGGTTAGCAAAACCACTAGGTTAGGTTCTCCACCTCTTTGTGCCACAGTCTAGAATGTTTCTTGAGGCAGAAGGCAAATGTGGGCTTCACCTTGTGTGTGTGTATTTTCCTTCTTTCAGAGATCGCAGTCCTGTGCTGTTGGTTGTCTAATATCTGAAAAGAGTTCCTTCCTATGTTTTCTCCAGTTTCACTGTTGTTTGTGGCAGGAAGGCTAGTCTGTACCTGCTTGTTCCATCATGGCTACAAACAGAAATTCCTAGCCACTATTTTTAATTAAGAAATGCCACTAGGAACTTTAGTAATAAAATATCTCCATTTCAGTATTGCTTGCTTTAGCCTTTGTGTGAGTACTCGTATTTGACAATACAAGAAACAAGCAAACACTGGAGATACAGAGGTTTCCAAATTTCCAAACAACTAAATACTTGGCATATGTATGTATAATTCCAGGAAGTAACAACAGTGGAACTTGACATTCTTATTAAAGAAAATGACACAGAGGTATTTCATGATGAGATATTATTAATTTAGAACTTCCTTTTAATGCATCTCTTGGCATTTTATAATTGCAAGATTCTTAGATTTAGTATACTGGAAAGAAAATGAAGGTAGGATGGTTGAATGTGATGCAAACTTCGTAAATGGAATTATAATTTGATGTTTCCTAATTGTACACTTGATTCAGTAGGACTGTAGTACTAAGGAGGCTTTTTCTTCTTGAAAACATGTGGCTAATTAATAATATATTGTCATATTTTCCTTTGTAAAAGCAAATAAGAATGTTTTGCTTGAAATAAGATGGAAACAATGAAGGACTTTTTGTCATTTATGAGTATTACTAACATACATATTATTATCATTATTATTTTGCTTTGATCTGTTATATGGCTATGTGGTATATTGAATTTACATTGGAGCATGGGATGTGAATAGAGTCGTGAAGTTGTGAGGTGGGAAGTCGTAGAAATGATAGTCCAGGTGGATATACCAGCGTGAGCAGAAAGGCTGATAAGACTGTAGAGGGTAAAAAAAAAAAAAAAAGACTGTAGAGGGTAGAAGATTCAGTAAGGATACCATTTGACAAAGCATGGAGCCAGAACATATTACAGGGAAGGGCCAAGGAACAGTCCTTTGAATATTTATTGAGTATCAATTGTACCAAACAATGTGTAGATTTCTGCCCTCAGTTCTGGCCTCCAAGGAGTTTACAGTCTTTTGGAGAGACAGATGTAAAACAAATCTTTATAATTATCAAAATAAGTTTTGTCAGAGGTTAGCTTTTGTGTACAGAAAGAACTATTTAAATTAATTTAAATTTTTATTAAAATGGTTTCCTTGAAAGTTTATGTTTAACTTACAAAGCCTGATAATCTATTTTACAACCTCCTGTACTTTTCATTGTACCTATTTGAATATCTTAGCTAAACAGATTAAATCTCCTTAAAAAAATGTAATTTTAGGAATCTGTGAAATTCCCTTAAGTGTTTTTAAATCATTTATAAAATTAATGTCCTTTTAAATATTTCAAGTATGTAATTAGGAAAATATATAATCCTAATATGATGAAAACCTTCTAAAGTACTTTAAACAACCCTTTACAATCTAGTCAATTAAACTTGGAAAGAAAGTCAAAGTAAAAAAATTGATTAATACTACTAACAAACTTAACCAAGTTTCTGAACACATTTTAGCTTAAAAATTATTACTTTAGGGTGCCTGGGTGGCTCAGTTGGTTAGGCAACTGCCTTTGGCTCAGGTCACAATCCTGGCGTCCAGGGATCAAGTCCCGCATTGGGCTCCGAGCTCCTCAGGGAGTCTGCTTCTTCCTCTGATCTTCTCCCCTCTAATGCTCTCTCTTACTCTCTTTCTCTCTCAAATAAATAAATGAAATCTTAAAAAAATTATTACTTTAAAGTTATTTACTTAAATTAAAAAGATAAGGGATGCCTGGGTGGCTCGGTCAGTTGAGCATCTGCCTTCGGCTCAGGTCCTGATCCCAGGGTTCTGGGATTGAGTCCCACATTTGGCTCCTTATTTGGTGGGGAGCCTGCTTCTCTCTCTGCCTGCCACTCTCTCACTCTCTCTCTGCCAATAAAATAAAATAAAATAAAATAAAATTAAAAAACACAAGATTAGTTTGTCATATTCTCTAATAGATCGAATCTGTCAATATTACAAATACTTAAACATACATAGATTATCCTCAATTTAACACAAAATTTGTAATATTTTCATATTTTCAAGTCTTTTTTTTTTTTTTAAGATTTTATTCATTTATTTGACAGAGATCCCAAGTAGGCAGAGCAGCAGGCAGAGAGAGAGGGGGGAAACAGGCTCTCTGATGAGCAGAGAGCCCGACGAGGGGCTCAATCCCAGGACCCTGAGATCATGACTGAGCTGAAGGCAGAAGCTTACCCCACTGAGCCATCCGGGTGCCCTCATATTTCTAAGTCTTTCCAGATACTTACCTATGAAAGGAAAAAGATCAATATTTCGTGACTATAACATGGTTGTCACCTCTGGTGGGTTGAATGTTTCTGGATCTGGGGTTTGAGTTTGTGAAAGAAGACCTGGCTTCTGATTTATGTTGAGCACAAGATAAACATAAGGAGGAATTTTATAGTCACTATGACAAAAGGAAACTCCAAGTCTATAGCCTTCAGGATGAGATTCCTTTTGCAACCTATATTCACTGGGTTTTATCATTTTATCAAACATTTTCTAAACTTTTATAAGTTTAATCACTTGCATGGATGAGATTCTGGTACCCATACTCATTTTCTATCACTGATGGATTGGATTCTCCTAGTCTATTTATTTTCTGACTCTTTTTACTTCTGATTATTGTCTGTAGCTCTAAGCAATTTGATTCACTTTAACTTAAGATTAGTAACAAGGAAATGGACTTACATAAATACAATATTTGGAAGTTTTGAAAGTTTTTTGAACAGCTTAAAAAAAAAACAGGTCCGAACTTCATCACTGTAAAAATTACAAAGGCTTCAACATCATGTTTCATTCAGTTCAATTCATTCATTCAAAATAGAGATATGCACAGAGTGTTGGGAACATAAAGTTTACCTACTTTTTAGGTTAATGTCTTTTCTCTCTGAACTTCTTGAAATCTGTGCTTCTATTTTAACACTTCTTAAAAGATACTTTCTTACTTTTTCTGGTAGAACCTGTGAACTTTCTGAGATATTAAATTGTGCCTTCTTTTATGTTACATCCTTAAGACCTAGCACACTGCTGACACCAGATGGGTGCTTTATTTGTTGAATAAGGTCTTCAGTACTTTAATAAATATAATAACATTGGAAGAAGCTTGATAGAATAAAGTGAGATTGGAAGTAGGAATACTACTTAAAAGAATATTTAAATAATCTCAATGATAGATGATAGAGACATTGGGATTAAACAGTGTTTAATGTTTGGGAAATACATTCAGGAGTTATTTACTTAAGAAGTGGGATTGATAGGACTTGGTGACTGGAAGATGTTGGGGAACATGAAGTCAAGAATGATTCAGATTTATACCTTTGAAGACCAGATAGATGATCATAATGCCATTAAATGAAATTGGGCCTCAAGAGGCACAGATGTATTTAGGAGAGGATAATAAGATCCATTTTGAATATATTGAATTTGTGGTAACTATGGGTTATCCAGGTGGAAACTTCCAGGTACATTGCTGGAAAAAAAATTCTAGAACTCTTAAGTCTAGGCTAGAGATAAGATTTGCAGTAATCAATCTACAGATGATTATTATAATAGAGGAACGTATGGGATTCTCAAGGGGTATATGTAGAGGGAGAAGAGAAGAATGTGGTTATTGTAACCTAATGGAAAATCAGAAGTTATCAGCCTCTGGCCGGATGTAAGTGGAGATCAGGAAGGTCAAATGGATTAAGGAGAAAGGCAGGAAAAAGGGAGGGGGAACCCCTGAGCCTGGTTATCATGGTAGCTAAGTGGATAGATTAATAAATGGTCTCAAATCCTTCAAATAAGGACCAAAAATAGACCTTTGGATATTGCTGTTAGGAAGCCCAGTGACCAAGTTAGGAAAGACCATTACATACACATTAGTGTACAGAAGGCCTACCAGGTTTCCTTGATTTGTTGGGAGTCAAGCAAATGTGAATTTGAATCCCTGCTCTACCAGTTCTGACGGTTTTACCTTAGACAAGCTCTTCAGGTTTCTCTTTTTAAAAAATTTTTTTTTAATTCCAGTATAGTTTGCATATAGTATTATATTTAGTTTCAGGTGTATGGTAGAGTGATTCGACAATTCCATACATCACCCGGTGTTCATCATGACAAATGCCCTCCTTAATGCCCACCCATTATTTTGTCCATACCCCTGCCCCTCCCCTCTGATAACCATCTGTTCTCTATAGTTAAGGCTTCTCCAGTTTCTGACCCATAGTCTAGTTTGGTGTTTTTATTCTTATAGATTCTTATGATGCTGTTGTGGGGGGTGAAGGAAAGTAACCTATGCTTTCTGGATGCAGTAAACTACACTGAGAGGGTGTGCATTTTGACTGAGAGAGAGGATAGGTGAATGGTTTTGGGACTTGGGAAAGAGGAAGCAAATCCCGTCTTCCTTTTTCTCCCATAATCTGGCCCTTGATATCACTGTTTACTAACCAAGTCCATACCAGTATGCTAATAAATAATACATAAAGCACAGACCTCAATTATGATGTTTGTTGGAAGGCCTGAAATTATAAATACTATTTATAAATTATTTCTAGAGGAAAATATTTTTAAGTTCTAACCACATCACATCTGGACCTTGGAGCGAAACTAGTTTGTCAGTTGAAGATTCCTTGCATTGGCTTATCAGGTTGCAATCCTATTTTCTACCAAGTGTATAGAAGTAATTCCCATTTCATTAAACTTTGAGTGTGTGTATGTGTGTGTGTGTGTTTAGAAATACAGAACAGGGATAAAGATTCCCAGTGAAGAATATGGTGTTTGAGAATCATAATTCACATATTAAATAAAGAAGAAGCACGTGGAATTCAAGAGCCAGGAATACTTCTCTAAGTTTTTCCGAAGGTAAAAACTTCATAGGGGAAGTGGAGATGCAACGGGGGTGGGAGTTAAGGTGGTAGGAAAAGTAAAAATGAAAGAAGATGGGATCGGGAGGGAGAAAAACCAAAAGAGACTCTTAATGTCATAAAACAAACTGAGGGGGGTGGGGGGAAGAGGGGTTGGGTGAGGGTGGTGGGGTTACATTATATGTTTAAATAAAGCTTAAATAAAGTAATAAATAAATAAATAAATAAATAAAAATCTAAAAAAAAAAACTTCATAGAGTTTTTATGTAAGAAAATTACACAAAAAATTACATTAAAATGAAACATGATTTTGAAGTCTTTGTAATTTTTAGTGATGAAGTTTGGAGCTTATTTTTTTAAAGCTGTTAAAAAAAACTTTTCAAAACTTCCAAATATCTGTGTATTTATGAAAGTCCATTTCCTTGATGCTAAGCTTAAGTCAAAATGAGTGTCTTTTTTACAACTTTCCTTCACTTCTGTAATCCCTACTTTGACTCCCAATGATTTGGGCAGTGAATGAAGAGTTCAGAGGTAAACTGCAACTACTTCAAAGTCAGAAACTCTAGAAGCCAGGAATTTTAGTTTTTGAAGATATTAAGAGTTATATAAATTTGAAAAATTTTTGTAAATTATGGATTTTCCCTTTTCTAAACTCAAATGTAGCATCAGAGCCATGATGCACAAGGGTCTGCTAATGTTTTGGGGGAAACCAGTCATGCTTATGTACCTGCCAAATTGAGAATACAAAGAGAGCTGAGTATAAACAAATTAGTTACAAACCTAGTTTTTGAAAAATTACATGAGTGTTCCAACAATTACTAAGTTTACTTTATAATATCTATTAAAAATAGCACTTTTGGGAATGGGAAAATGGGAAAAGAACTCAGAAAATAATTTATTTGGGGTTTGTTATTTGTGTTTTCCTAAATAATCAGGACCATGACAGTGGATTTTCTGTCCCCCTCTCCTCACCTTACTCCAGCTTTGGGTTCTTTAAGGCAGAACAAACGCTAAGAGTGTTGGCTGCTGCAGTGTTCCTCACTGGCAGTTTTCCTGTGGTCAGTTACTGATGAATTTGTTAGTAGTGAATGATCAAGTCAGCATTGGTTGTGGGAAATATTTCCAGCTACTAGTAAGGTCAGTTAGGATCCCAATTCTCCTGAAGTCCCCATTCCCCTTAACTCAAATAGTCCTTTCCCTGATTTTCACCCCTGACTACTTACTTGAATTCCTTTGGGGGAGCTTTTAATGATCTCCATGCACAGGCTACACCCCTTATCAGTTCTATGGGTATGAGTTTTGTT
Organism: Taxidea taxus jeffersonii; assembly: GCA_003697995.1. Taxonomy (NCBI): domain Eukaryota; kingdom Metazoa; phylum Chordata; class Mammalia; order Carnivora; family Mustelidae; genus Taxidea; species Taxidea taxus. Next base: position 29,222 of record ML106350.1, on the reverse strand, counting down.
TTTATTTTATTTTTTTAAACTTTGAGTCTCTTCAAAGTGTACCAATTTAGAGAACCTATCATTCTGAGCTCTCTTCGTGGAGCTGGGATAGCAGATTCCTATGTCCAGTCAGCGGTGGAAGTGGCTGTAGCTTCTCAGTCAGCTGTTACTAGGAGGATTGTTATGGGCTGAATAGTGTGCTCCCCAAATCTATATGTTGAGACCCTAACCCCAAGTACCTCGGAATGTGACTAAATTTGGAGATAAGTCTTTAAAGAGTTAATTGAATTAAAATGGAGTCATTAGGGTGGGCCCCAATCCAATACAAATGGATATATATGAAGAGGAAATTAGGACACAGACATACCGAAAAGGTAAAGAGCATGTGAAGACATGGGGAGAAGACCACCTATAAGCTAAGGAGGGTGCTGTCAGAAGAAATCAACCCTGTTGACATCTGGATCTCAGACTTCAACCTCTAGAACTGTGAACAAATAAATACCTGATCTGTGGTACTTTATTATGGGGATACTAGCAAACAAATACAAGAACCAAAATGATTGTAAGGGTTGGTTAAGAAGAGAAAGAAGAAAAGGAAGAGTCAAAAAAAAAAAAAAAGGAGAAGAAGAAGAAGGAGGAGAAAAGGGAAAAAAATCCC
>ML106350.1:0-28185 GCA_003697995.1 Taxidea taxus jeffersonii | reverse complement strand
GTGAAAATGAAATTCTCTGCATTGAATTTGTTGATGCTAGAACTGCCCTGCTGTGTGGACATGTCTCCTGGGAACTTCCTCTGTGATGAGGCAACTTAATCGAGAGCACATAGCTAGGGACCTAGACCTTTGCCTGATGATTACTGTAGAGATGGAAGGAAGAGTGAATGTGTTCTACTGATTTGCTAGGCATGAGGACTCTCCAGATACACACTTAATCCGATGGTTTATAAACATTTAGCCACAAGGCTAGTCTTGAGTTTTGTGCTAGGATGCTTTCCATAAATGTTCCATATGAAATTACATTATGATAAACTCTTTAAGGAAGGAAACTTTATCTTATTCATTTTTATGACTTACTAAATGGCACATAGCAGGCACTCAAAAATGCTTGTTGAATGATTAGTGAGTAATTAACCTACTGTATTGAATAGAAATTATTTTAATTGGTTTTCAAAATACTTTTCTATCTATCCTTTTCAAAACCCATCTTTTCTTCCACTTAACCTGCTGATAACAGAACAGTGTCCCACAAATGACTTGTCTTTTGTTCATACTATGTATTGGCTTAATGTATTGTCTCATTTGAGTTGCCCTTCTTTTGTTTTTCAAACTTTGTTTCTCATGTCTACTTGGCTATAAACCATGGATCCCACTTTGCACTCAACAAACATTTGTTGAACCTCTGTTCTACGTGATGTACTGTGTTAGATACTGGGGGTACATGGACAGATTCAACAAGATTTCCAGTCTTCTAGGGTCTTGCACCCAAGCTAGGGAGAAAAATGGGTTAATAGTTAAAATACAGTGTGCTGCATGCAACAGTAGAAGCAGAAAACGGATGCTATTAGATAATAGGGAAATAGAATTTAGATTTATATGGGGGCTCATGGGGAGCAGACAGTACAGAAAGTGAATTAAATTGATTCCAGAAGGTTATTTGGGAATTACATGGGTGAAGAAAGTGTGTAGGATGAATGAAAAAAAAGGAAATAGCCTAGATTAAAGCCTGGAGACTTGAGGCTTTGGAGACTCTTCAGCACATGTATGTTTTTTGTTACTGAATCAGCTTCTGTGGTCTTGAAACAAAAGAATGGGCACCATAACCCTCCATGCACGTGGCTTAGGAAAAAATGAGAGTATTAGTTATATAAAGTATCTCCAAGATGAGAGGAAAGATGTGGAAGGAAAGAAATCTGGGGTCATGCCATTTCTTTGTCTGGTCTCTAGGTGACATCACTAACCCAAGCAAGTTCATTCTTTGGACCTGCCTCTTGTTTTTCCTTATTTACAAAGCACTTTTACATCCATTATTTCTTTTGAGTCTCACAATAACCCTCTGAGAAAAATAGTAGCAAGTGATATTTTCTCATCCCAAGGCTAAAGAAACCAAAGTTTAGTAAATTTGAGTCATTTGAACAAATTCACCCACTTAGAAAGTTTTAGATCTGGGATTCACAGCCAGGTTCTCAGACTCCACAATCTAAGCTCCTTTCCTTACAACATGTTCTCTTTTGTAAGACATATGAAGAGGTTTAGAAGAAAAGAGAGTATGAGACCACTTGAAAGTGTAGGAATTCCACATATGCAAAATTTAGGGAGTGATGTCACCTGAAATGATTCTAGGGAGGTACAATAAGAGCAGTTCATCGTTCCCCCAACAGGGAATATATAATTGTCAGTCTATCTCCTTTATGTCCTTTAATTAATAAATATGTCCTTTATTTAAAATATTTTGCATAGACCACACAGTCATGTCCTTCAGTGCCACAGAAGCAGTGAGACGGCAAACTGTACATCCTATGGGGTGACAAAGAGTGGTTAAGAGCAAGGGGATCTTGAATTAGACTTGGGTTCACATCCTGGCCCCAGTGTTCACAATTTGGTAAGTTACTTCAGTTTGCTGTGTGTCACTTTCCTTCACCTGTAAAATACAGATGACACACTGAGCTTTCTCCCAGGATTGTGAAGATTAAATGAGTCAACACGTGTGAAATGCTTAAAACATGTTGTTCCTGGCAAGTCATTACCAAGATGCCAGCAATTACTACTGTTATTTCTCTTCTAAATCTGTGGGAGTCAAGTGACAAATCTCTTGTGCCTCAATGATCTCATTTCAATATTAGCTGATACTGCTTGATGCCAAATGTCAAATCACCTTCCCAACATGTAAGGACATTTTACCCTGGAGAGTTCTGGAGCACTTTCTTGTCTTGGTAGAGACCCTATTACCTTATGGAACATTTAAATTTGAATGACTGACAAGTCCCAGGTTAGGATGATTTTCTACTGAATAAAAGATTTCAAAATTGTGTCTTGGGCATATTTATTGGATAGCAATATTTCTAATATTTCAAGTCAATTGTAAATGAGATTTTAGTGGACTGGAAAGAACACATTAAAAGCAGGAAACATTTTGTAAAGATAGACATTAGGGTTTAAATATTGGAGATGAATATTATACGATGGAAATGACTGGTTTAATTTTATACAGTGTATTACTCAGACTATACAATAAGTTAAATTTATGCCTTAAAACAGTAATTATCTTCTTAAAAAGGTTATGCCTTTATAAATTGATGCAAACGTTTTTCTTTCATTAAGAGCATAATCAGAACTTTTTTTGCGATGCCAGTCTTGTCATCTGGAAAACATATGATGTTTATACAGTTTTCAGAGATACATGTGATTTAGTTAGGTGCCCAGAGACCTCCACATGAATTGTTAATTTCATATTGCCTACAACACTCATCCCCTCAATGTTTGCGGAGTTTATAGGAGATCAGTTACAAATGTGATTATACCAGCCATTCCTCAGACCTGACACCAGTTTCAAATTAAAAACTGACAGACCTCACCTGCTCCTGGGTTCACCCACAGGTCACCTTCTTGTCACTTCAGCTCTCCCCCCATTAAAATGACATCTGTGTTCATAAAGGGACCGAGAGGGGCTGTGGGTTGTTAGAATTGTTGAGGAATAAGAATAAGGTGTCGTCTGCCCAGATAATATAGTGTTCAACTTTGGCCTTTGAGGGGAGAGGAGGCCAGCAACACCCGACGGTATTTTCAAATACAAGAGCAGAGGCCCAGAGAGGTCACCCATTGCTCTTAATACAATCCCTGGGATAGAACAAACATGCCATTATAAAGAATATGTATTCACATCAGTAAGAGGAAAGAGGCAAATAGAAATAATGATTTAAAAAATATTCTTCTGAGATATCTAAAATATTCCCCAAATGTTTTATTTATTTTGCTTGAGAAACAAAAATGGTGGTTTAGTTTTTCTTTTAAGAAGTGTAAGAAAACACAAAACAATACAGATGTAAACTAAGTGAAAAAAATGTTTGAGTCATCTATCCACAGCCTTTGCCTCAAATAATTTGCCATATATTAGCTATAATACTTGTATAAAACATTATAATATATTATCTCCTTTTTATGAAACCTAAAATGCTTATAGACCTTATTTCAATTAAGACCCTCCTGTTAAAGAATTAAGGAAAAAAGATAACTTTGAAGGAGAAAACTAGATGAGAAGGCATTGGAAATGATGTCTTATTTTTGTAACCGATACTTGGGACAGTGCAATGCACTGTGGGCATTTAATGATGTCCAGAGGGAGAATACCTGGTAATTCGAAAAACTCAACAGATCTGAAAAATTATCATTTGAAAAATTATGATTATGAAAATGATTGTTGTTACTGGAACTTAAGAATTACTTGTTAACATCTTTAAAAAAACAATGTTAAGAATTTTTAGCTGTATCTATTCCCAGGGCATGAGGAGACTGAAGTGGTTCCTGTGTGTCCTGCTGCAAGCTCTGTGCCTAGTGCAAGCTCCCCTTGACCCCCTGTGGAAGAGGCAGGTGATGATGAGGTTAAGGCAAAGGAGGAACACCAGTGCCCCCACACAGATATTTAAAATATCTCTTTGACAGGTGGAATTACACAAATAGGCTTTATTTATCTTCAGTCAATTTCTTCATCTATTTATTGGTCCTTTATCACTTGTAGGCAGTAGCACATGACAGCATGGTGGTTAGATGTGCTGCCACTAGAGCTGGCCTGCCTGGGGGTGATCCCCAGTGATGCCATTGACTACTGGGCTGTTTGTCCATTTGGGTTGCTCTAACAAAAATAGCATAGACTGGGTGGCATAAACATCAAACATTTATCTCTCCTATTTCTGGAAGCTAGAAAGTCCAAAATCAAGGTGTGGAACATTCAGCATCTGGGAAGGGCCGTTTCCTGGGTCATAGACCACTGTCCTTGGAATGCCTGGTTCATAGAGATGGCTCTCTGGTTGTCACATGATGGAAGAGTGAGAGAGCTCTGTGGGGTGTCTTTTATAAGGGCATGAATCCATTCTTCTATAAGGGCTCCGCCCTCATGGCTTAATCAGCTCCCAGGGGCCCTACTTCCTAAACCCCTGATAATGGAAGGACATTCAATCTGTAACACTGAGTGACCTTGGGCCACTTATTCAAACACTTGTATCTTAGTCTCCTCATCTGTAAAATGGGACAATAGTAATACTTACCTCATCCAGTGGAATTAAATGAGTTGATACTATATACAGCACTTAGTATACTGCTTGGGTATATTCAGTGGTATATAAGTGTTTGTCAGATCAAATAGTTGCAAACTGAGAATAATTATAATACTTAATGGGCATAGTCTGAAGGGTTGCTCTAAGATTTTTTAAAAAAGTAAATTGTAAACTCATACTTACTTGATAGCATGATTACTACTATATGATGATGATGATGTGTAAAATATAATGCTGGGCTGGCTGCAAGGAAAACAGTTTCTGTGTTCAAGGAGACCATCCTGTAGCAGGTATAGTATGGTCACTCATGTACTTCTCTTGTCTAAGACCGATGATGAATGTACGGGGCTCTAGGAAGCCTTAGAACTATAAGGTTTCCTGGAATCAGAGGATTAAGAAAATATTTACAGTTTCCAGTGGGAAGTGGATATTTGAGATGGGACTTAAAATATGGTTAGGTTTTGGGAGGAAATCTGGTGGAGAGTAGAGTTCTTCTCCGGACAATGGGCGTGTTAAGGCACTGACACCCTCGCCCCGTGTGCTGTTGAAATTCATGTATAACTTTTGTCTTCCTGCCTTACTAATAGCCTACTATTGGCTGGAAATAGAAGACTTACTGATAATATAAATAGTTGATTAATACATGTTTTGTATATTATATGTATTGTATTAATTAAGTTAGAGAAGAGAAAATGTTATTAAGAAAATCATAAGGAAAAGAAAATACATGATGGTACTGTATTTATGGAAAAAAATCTGTGTGTAAGTGGACTTGCACAGTTCAAGCCTGTGTTGTTCAAGAGTCAACTGTATTTCATCTTAGGAGGGCTATACGCACAAATACACATGTATGGTGAACTAGATTTTAGAAATAATGAAGTTACTGATATTTGTTTAAGATTAAGGATTGTTTTGAATACATTCAGAATTAGAGAGGGAATCAGGTTATGTACACATAGAAGCTTATATAGTTTATACAAGCTGATTTACACAGACCCCAGGGTAGGGACTCTAGTCTTTACTGGCTGTCTAAAATAATGCTAGAGTAACAATAAGTGATATAATAGTGAAAACTATTATTTATGGTTTTCTTACTAAATAGAGTGTTAACAGCTGTATATGTATTATTTCATTTAATTCCTATAATAACACCATGAAAGTGGATACTATAATTGCCTAAATTTTATGGTTGAGGAAAGCTATTGGGACTTAAGGAGGTTAAGTGACTTGTCCAGGTCACAAAACTAGTAAGTGATGGAGCCACATCTTTCTAACGGGAGGCTAAGCTACTGATAGCTGAATATGCTGTGTCACAAAATGTGTTAAGCTCTAAAAGCATTTTAGCAGGGATGATAGCACTGGGTAAAAGACATGGTTCTTATGCATAGATTTAAATAATATTAAAAAGAAACTATTTCTTTGCTATACAGAAGCTTTTGAACTTGTTGAAGTCCCAAAAGTTCATTTTTGCTTTTGTTTCTTTTGCCTTTGGAGACAAGGAAGTTGTTGTGGTCGATGTTGAAGAGGTTACTGCCTATGTTCTCCTCTAGGATTCTGATGGATTCCTGCCTCATGTTGAGGTCTTTTATCCATTTCCAGTTCATCTTTGTGTATGGTGTAAGAGAATGGTCGAGTTTCATTATTCCCACACATAGCTGTCCAGTTTTCCTAGCACCATTTATTGAAGAGACTGTCATTTTCCACTGGATATTTTTTTCTGCTTTGTCGAAGATTATTTGACCATAGAGTTGAGGGTCCGTAGTCTGGGGTCTCTGCTCTGTTACACTGGTTTATGTGCCTGTTTTTGTGCCAGTACCATGCTGTCTTGGTGATCACAGCTTTGTAGTAAAGCTTGAAATCAGGCAACGTGAGGCCCTCAGTTTTGTTTTTCTTTTTTCAACGTTTCCTTAGCAATTCAGGGTCTCTTCCGGTTCTATACAAATTTTAGGATTGTTTGTTCCAGCTCTTTGAAAAATGCCGGTGGAATTTTGATCAGGATGGCATTGAAAGTATAGATGGCTCTAGACAGTAGAGACATTTTAACAATGTTTATTCTTCTGATCTATGAGCATGAAATGCTCTTCCATCTTTTGTGTCTTCTTCAATTTCTTTCATGAGTGCTCTGTAGTTCCTTGAGTACAGATCCTTTACCTTTTTGGTTAGGTTTATTCCCTATTAGGTATCTTATGGTTCTTGGTGCTATTGTAAATGGAATTGATTCTCTAATTTCCCTTTCTATATTTTCATTGTTAGTGTATAAGAAAGTAACTGATTTCTGTACATTGATTTTGTATCCTGCCACATTACTGAATTGCTGTATGAGTTCTAGTAGTTTGGGTTGGAGTCTTTTGGGTTTTCCATATAAAGTATCATGTCATCTGCAAAGAGAAAGAGTTTGACTTCTTTTTTGACAATTTGAATACATTTTATTTCTTTCTGTTGTCTGATTGCTGTTGCTAGGACTTCTAGTACTATGTTGAATAATAACAGTGGTGAAGGTGGACATCTTTGTTGTGTTCCTGATCTCAAAGAGAAGGCTGTCAGCTTTTCCCTGTTGAGGATGATATTCGCTGTGGGTTTTTCACAGATTTTTTTTTAAGATTTTATTTATTTATTTGTCAGAGAGAGAGAGGGAGAGAGAGCGAACGGGCACAGGCAGACAGAGTGGCAGGCAGAGGCAGAGGGAGAAGCAGGCTCCCTGCCGAGCAAGGAGCCCCTTGTGGGACTCGATCCCAGGACGCTGGGATCATGACCTGAGCCGAAGGCAGCTGCTCAACCAACTGAGCCACCCAGGCGTCCCTGGTTTTTCACAGATTTTAAGTACCCAACTTTTGTATCAACATGGACAGGACTGGCAGAGATTATAAGTCAAGCAGAGAGAGTCAATTATCATATGGTTTCACTTACTTGTGAAGTAAGGAATAACATAGCATAAGGAATAACACAGAAGACATTGGGAGATGGAGAAGAGAAGTGAGTTGGGGAAAATCGGAGGGGGAGACAAATCATGAGAGACTGTGGACTCTGAGAAACAACAAACTGGGGGGTTGTGTGAGCCTAGTGTTGGGTATTATGGAGGGCACGTATTGCATGGAGCACTGGGTGTGGTGCATACAATGAATTTTGAAACACAGAAAAAAATTTAAAAAAAATAAGGAAACTGAAATATAAACAGAAACTTGTGTGGTGGAAAGAAGCATTGAGGTAGTGACAGGGGGACCAGAATACAGTCTTCCAGGGTGCTAATGATGCTGTGTTTCTTGATCAGAAGATGTTACATTGGTGTGTTTATGGTTTATTATTCATGAAGCTATACACTTAAGATTCATACCTTTTCTGGATAGAGATTACAATTCAGTTAAAAAGTTTATAAAACTTACATGTTCGACTCCAGGTTTGTTAAAGAGTTCCACTGAAATAAGGAATGGAATAGAAAAATAAAATCTTGGGGCGCCTGGGTGGCTCAGTGGGTTAAGCCTCTGCCTTTGGCTTGGGTCATAATCCCAGGGTCCTGGGATCGAGCCCTGGGCTCTGCTCAGCAGGGAGACTGCTTTTCCCTCTCTCTCTGCCTACTTGTGATCTCTCCCTCTCTCTCTGTCAAATAAATAAACAAAATCTTAAAAAAAAAGAAAAAGAAAATCTCTCAAGTATGCACATACAATTTCTGGCCGCCAAGAGTGCCTCCTCCTTCTCCATGTATTCTCCTATCCCTGCCCCACTCTACTGGAAAGGATCTCTAGAAACTACATCATGAGGTCTTTGGATAAAAAGTAGAAATGGGAGATAATGTGGAAAGGCACATAGAGTCCAGGTAAAGATGATTCCAAATTGGAAAACAGCTGTATTACAATTATGCTAAGTATCTGGGTAGATAGTTTGGAATTCTATCAAACATACAGCTAAGTGGTTGCTATTAGGTTATTTGAAGACATTTAATAAGTTGCTTGATCTCTAATTTTTAGGCAGATGTCTGACAAATCACATACAAGCAGTTGATTCATCCAAGTTCAGGTATATAGAATAAAATGACTCTTTTTATGAATTGTACCACTGGAGAGCATAATACTATCATCAAAATATTGTGTCCAGTTATCATGGGGTCCCCTAGTGGAAGTGAAGAACAGATAAGCAAAATACCACCCTACACTTAGTAGAATTAAATAAATTAAACAATTTCATCTTATTATTATAGAGTTAAATACCCATGTTTCTCTTACTATAACCTTTCTGGAGGAAGTCAGTGAGATTGATTAGAGGAACAATGGAGTATCTGGAAACTCCTTTGTTCCTGAGATAAAATTTTTTCATTATTTTGACTTTTGATTTCATTATGCATCATAAGATTATTATTCACTTAGAAATGTGAAGAAAATCCACTTTTCCTTAAAAAATAATTTTTATAATATGCTGAAAATCAAAAGGAACAAATACTTGGGATCCTATAATCTCAAGAAATGGCTCTTGATGGCTTTATTCATTGGTGTATGGGATAAGTTCTTTTTCTCAGTGTCCCTTTAACATTGATGAAAAATGGAGATTATAATTTTTATTAACATATACAGTATTGGTATTTAATTTTAAATAATTATGGATTATCTGATTCAAACTCGTAAATTCTCTTCAAAGAATGACCAAACTGGAAACCCCTTTAGCTATCCTACCTGTGGTAATCTGAGGTTGTGTGCAATTTCTAACATCATACTGGGATGAATGGCAACTCCTCTTATTTCTGTTCTTTGTATCTGTGTATATCTAATGTTCTTTTGAAGTATTACTTGAATATTTTCTTTTCTTTACCTAATGTTTTTTGTAGGCAGAAATGATGTTATTTGGGTATTTTTTGAATCATTGTGGGAATAGAAGGTGATATATTTATTTTTATATATATTTATTATATATATATTTATATATGTATATATTTATATATGTATATATTCATATATTAATATACATATTTAGTAAGAAAGTATCAACCATTAATTCTTTTCCATTTTTAGTCAGGATCTTTGTATAAAAGATAGAACTAGGATAGAGAGATATCCCTCTTTTCTAGAGTACAGGAGACGATGTTGGTGCCTAACTATCTGTTGTATAATCTGGTTTTCTAAGTGCTAAGTATTTTTCAGTAGCGATTGGCATGTTGACTGTAATAAGTATGCCTTTGTATTTATGTGAACATTCTATCTCCTTGGTCAGTTTCTTAATATTTAGTTATATAAAAAATACAGGCTAAGATAATGTTGACTTTAGATAAGAAGTGAAACAGCAAATGAAATAGTTTTAGAATTTGGAGAAATTTAGGTTTATGTTTTGTTTTTACCATTTACCATGTTAAATGAGTCACCTAATTTCTTCAAATTTTAAAAGTGGAAATGATATAAATGATCTCTCAAACAGGTAAAGTGAGAATCAAATGAGATCAAATGAGATAACATAGAACTACAATTCATAGAATGTAGAGTCTTTCCTGCAGTTCATAAGAAGGAGTCCTCGTGTACCTTCAGGATGAGCATTCACATTAAAAAGTTGTTTTGTTTTTTTTTCATTTTTCATTTTAGGGTCAGTCTGTCCTTTGTGCTTCATCTCATTCTGTACTTCTTCTTCTTTTTTTTTAAAAGGTTTTATTTATTTGAAAGAGACAGAGTGAGCAGGCTGAGGGGCAGAGGGAGAGGGAGAAACAGACACACTGCTGAGCAGGGAGCCCAATTCGGGGCTTGATCCCAGGACCCTGGGATCATGACCTGAGCTGAAGGCAGATGCTTAATGACTGAGCCACCCAAGCATGGTACTCCTCATTCTGTGCTTCTAACAGATTCTTCAACCTATTTAACCTGTATCATCTTTGACCCATATATATTGTTATTGCTAAAGGAATTCAATAAAATATTGATTATTGTCTGGAAGGGCATTGGATTATTAAATCTGAACAAATATTATAGCCTTGCTTTTTTAGAAATTATACACTATAATATACCATGTGCATACTGGTGATTCATTTGAAAAAAATCAGAAGAAAGTTGAATTGTTTCAAGAAGTGTAACTACAAACATGTTTAGGGAGGGAAGTGGTTTTTTTTTTCTCTGCAGATGTACTGTAGAGATGATGTGGAAGGATAAAGTCTAAGCAAGATGTGATAAGTAGACAATTACAAAGAAATAAGTATCTAGGATGAAATATTAAAACTCTAGAGCCAACAGGGGCTGGCAACCCACCGCCTGTATACTAAACCCAGCCCACTATCTGTTTTTTTCTAGTCTGTGAGCTAAGAATAGTTTTTACATTTTTAAATAGTTGAAAAAGGGGGTATAGCTCAGGGGTAGAGCATTTGACTGCAAATAGCTGAAAAAATTTACAAAGAATACTATTTTGTTTTATGTGAAAATTATATGAAATTCAAATTTCAGAGTCCGTAAGTAAAGTTTTATTGGAACATAGCCATGATCATTCATTTACATATGGACTGTGGTGGAATGGAGTAATTACAACAGAGAACATGTGGCCCACAAAGTGTAACATATTTACTATCTGGTCCTTTATAGAAAAAGTTCACTGACTCCTAATGTAAAGCTCATTGTTTAGATCATAGAAAGGCAGTAGAACTTACACATGATACAGCACACTCACAGAAATCATTTTCCTTCATATGTCTAGCTTCTGAAAATGTTTGAAGCTTTAAAATTGTTTTGGGTGCATATTGCATTGAATTAGGCTTAAATACAACTACTTCCACAAAGCTGCCTTTGCTTTGACAAGGAAATAACACTTTTCTCTAAAACTCAAAGTACTTTTTAACTCTTATAGTATCACAATATTTGCTTTGACTAATGTTATCACATGTGCTTATCTAAATTTCTTTGCTAGAGTATAATCTCCTTGAGGAACAGGAATAGTTGTTTTTCATCTCACTTTTCTCCCTGTCATCTAGCATGGGTTTTGTCCAGCTCAATGTTTGTTGAATGAATGTCAGTGACCTGATTAATTGCATTAAAAAAAAATGTTTTATTTAGGGGCACCTGGGTGGCTCAGTTGGTTGAGCATCTGCCTTTGGCTCAGGTCATGATGTCAGGGTCCTAGGATTGAGCCCTGCCTTGGGCCCCCTGCTCAGCGGGGAACCTGCTTCTCCCTCTGCCGGCCACTCCCCCTGCTTGTGCTCTTTCTCTGTCTCTCTCTCTCCCTCTCAAATATATAAAATATTTTTAAAAAAAGGTTATTTATTTGAGAGAGAGTGTGTGTGTGCATGGGTGGTGTGGGGAGGAGGAAGGGGAGGAGGAAGAGGGAGAGAGAATCTCAAGCAGACTCCCTGCTGAGCACAGAGCCCGATGTGATCAACCCCATGACTCTGTGATTATATCCTGGGTAGAAATCAAGGGTTGGACACTTCACTGACCAAACCACCCAGGGACCCCCTGATTAACTGCATTTTTAAAGCAAATTGTTTCTTAGGAAGTTACTTTTTGAGATATACCTTCAAGATAACAAAAAAGCCACCTTGTACATTGTTGTTTCTGAGAATGCAGAGTTGGATAGTGTCCTTCAAAAGGAAGCTGTGTATCTTGTGAGATCTAGATTAAAATACTACTATTTGAATACTAGCTGTCCTCTTGATCCAAGCAGCAGTTCACTGAAATATTCTATCCTTGCCATACTGAATATTTTCTTTTTCGTTTCTTCCCTTCCACTCTGCATGGATCTTCCCTTCTAGAGGCCATCTGAAATATAAATGTTAGGATTTCATTTTTGTTTTTATTGAAAACAATAAAAATATTGCTTTCATTATTGATCTTCACTTCTTATACTATTAATGAATTTAGCATTTTTATACCCTGGCCATGATTTTTTCCTTCTTTTTATGTATCATGTGAATTAGAAAAAAAAATACAGTTTCAATCTGAAAAAAATTAGATTTTTATGTAATTTTTTGGTCTATTTTTTGTACTTTATCAGGGCATCATTTTCTTTATTATTTTCTCTTTCACTTTCCTGAAGCATTTCCCATCTTATTTCTTCTTCTTTGATAACCTTCCTTCTCACTGCAATAGGAACTTCAGTGTAAACTCAAAAAATGAGAAATCCACTATCTAAATCCAAAGAAATTTTGTACAGCCTGAGTAATCAATAACAGAATAGATGAGGATAAATTAAATCAAAATAAACTGAAGATAGAGCTGTGTATGCAATTCGGTGTTTGAAGAAAAGGATCTTTCCAAGGTTTGTAAAACCAGGCTTGGCAGGGGGAAAAATAACAAAAATAGATTTACTGAGGGCAACACTTTAAAAAAATGATTTGGGTATTGATCATTTTTAATCTTTTGCCCTGAACAACTGGGAGATGTATTAGAGTTGGGCCTGCAATGAAAAGCAGGTCTGTTCTTTAACCTGCCCCAATTCACTTAGACATATTTTATATCTCAGGGGATTTGGCCACAAAGTCCATTAGAGCTTTGGAGGCAGTCAGGTCAAATCAATTGTCCACACTGCAGACAGGGTACCCATCATTTACGGTAATTCACCCCCGTCATGGTAGAGGAGAGGAAAGGTTAAAAGCTGTATTGCCATGAGAACATCTCATCTATCTTTCAGTATATTGGTAATACCCAAACATTCCTTGCTTAAGGAACAGGATGTACAACTTCAAATTAAGTTGGATTTAGGGGTCCTATGGGCAGTTCACAAAATTCTGTTAATGATGCTTTAGAGAGTGCAAAAAAAAAAAACCTGCTTGTAAGTGGAAATGAGGAAATATCATGTTCCTGAACAAACCTGAATAATTTTTCATGCTTGATGAGATGTATGCAAAGTATATGGAGTGCTTAATAATGAAGTCTTGAGAGATTCAGAATGGTTTGAGTAACTGATTTCCCTGCCCCCACCCCCACTCCTGATTCCACTCACATTGCATTATGTGGAGAGAAGAGATTTATAAATCTATTATCTACATTTGAAGCATAAAGATAGGTCCTAAACAAGAAGAAAGAGATTGAATAAAAGGGTCATTTAAAAAAAATCAGTGATTTCTATATTTCAAGAAGAAAAAAAACCCCTCCTGTTTTAAGGATGACATACTAGAATATATCCAATACTATTTAATGTATAATGTGGGCATCAACATGATACAGATGCTTTCCTGATGTTTTGTTAGTAGGGAGAATTGACTTCAATTTACAAACCCAACCCTGCTTTCCTGTGGCATCAGTGGCTTCTTAGTTAGTCTGTGGTTGGGGGCAAATAAAATCAGGTGCACCAATCCTGGAATTTTAAGTGAGGTGCAAAGCTGTTTGGTGCTTTGCAGAATAGGGAAGTGTGAATTAAAATGCTTATGAAAAAATGAGCCTTTTATTCTTCCTTTTTATCTTAGGGTTTTATGTTGCTTGGTTTCTCTCTTGAGTTATATTTTCTACCATAGACTTCCTCATAGAAAGCAAATAATTTTAGAGAAGATGATATCTTTGGTGGAGAAAAGAATAGGTTGGGAATGAGATTCAGTTTTGTTTGGGAATGTGTATGTACTAATCAAGAAAATTTTGAAAAACAGTACAATCCATGCAGCAAGTCTTTCTAAACCCTTTATATATGCTTATTTCTATTTAAAAATGGATGCAAAAAAACCCCACAGTATAAAAAGTGAGGTAATTTTCCTCTAGTAGGATTGCATTGTGATAGTTTAGATTAAAAAATGGGCCCATTTTACTGTAAACAATAAAGCAAAATCCAACTTTAACTATTTCTGTAATTTTGTTCAGTACCACTTGTCTGTGACATTGCTACAAATCAGGACTTCTTTTTTTCCTTTCGTAACTCCTGGTTTCCTCTGTCTTTAAGGCTTCTGGTGTTTTCTGAAGGCACAGAATGAGTAGAAGGCATATGGGATGCAACGAGGAACAAAGACACATAAAAAAGAAAACAGCATGCTATCACATCAGCTGTACACAAGACTGCATCTTAAAATAACCATTAACCACAGCCAAAACCCTAGTTAGGGGGCAGCCAGATAGAGGCAAGTCAGGGATTTATTTTCCACAGGTTCCAGAATATAATAATGATTTAAGATATCTGCTTTAATAACTCCATTTATAATTATACTGGTACATATCAAATGAGTAGAATTTTGAAACCGCTGCTTGAGGCAATTGTTCTGAATTTAAGTTAGATGGTGGGAAACATACAAGTTTATTTCAACTCTCAAACATACAAATTTGTTTCAGCTCTCAGATCAGAAAATAGTTAATGCATCTTCAGACAAAAAAGAATTCTTTGAAACTTGCATCTGGTCTAAAATTTTGAGAGCCAGATTTCTGCCTACTGTAATTTGCAATGGATGAAACAGTTCTGGCAATAATTGAGTCCTCAGTGGAAATGGTGACTTGATAGACTTTGAACAAAGCAGAGTTGCAGAATAGAGCTTTTCTCAAATAATTTGTTGTTTGAGGAGTTTATCTAACATGTACATTTTAGAAAACCCAAAATAATGGTTTCAGTTGGCCAAAGTGTCTGTTACTCGTTATGGCCTTATTTATGGCATAGGATAAGAAAGAGGTAGTCTCTTTTGGGAAATTTAAACAAATGGTTAGACAAAGATCAGACAGATATCTTTCTCAGATGAGCTGAAAAAAATGAGAAAATGAAATGAATGCTTTTTAAAATTTCTAGTAAACTCTGTATTTTCATTTTGGGTAATTTCTACTTAACACTTTCAGGAAACTGTAACTAGGAAGACAGAAGGCTAATAATAAAATTCAGATCCTACCTGTGATTATCTGTTTATCTGTATTTAATGAAATAAAACACTTCCATATTGTTGCAGCTTGGACAAAGTGGTAGAAATGTCTGAAAATCAGTTTGATTTCTTGGGTGAATGGGAAAATATTTCTAAGGATTCGGGCTTATTTATTAAGAAAGGGGTGCTATGACAATACACTGTAATAGTGAAATTGATATTTATTAAATTGAGAAGTGTAGCCGCCTATTGAATGAATGAGGCTGTTAATGTGTAAGCAGAAAACACTATCATTCTTTCTTTCCCTGTCCCTTCACTTGTTGCCTCATCAGAGAAGGCTTCTTTGACCAACCGCCCTGGGTTTTCACTCTAATCTCTCATTCTTTCTTCCCTGAACTTACCAACGTCTGATATTTTATTTTCTGTTTCCCCATTTTGAGTGTAAGCTCCATGAGAAAAGGGACTTTGTTCTTCCTAGCTATGTCCCCAGCACCTAGACAGGGCCTGGCACATACCAGGCACTCAGAAATATTTATTAAATAAGTAAATGGAACAATACATGAATAAAGTTATTATTTTTTTTTGCCAAAACAACATTGTGCAGCTTGATTGCCTACTTTATTAAGTGCATTTGGTGCTGAATAACTTGGCTATTTGCAAATATCAAACCTGCTATTAATAAATACTGTAAACAATATGCTACATATTTTACTTGTAATTGTGTGGAAGTTCAATTTATTATAATTTTGCCCTGGAAACAAAGGAACTGTAGAAGGACAGTACATGCATGGGAATAAATTACAACTTAAAAAATGTTGCTTTGAAGTTTTAATTATAAAATTAACCATTGTATCTTAGAATTTGATGAGACATTCATGTATAATTTAAAGGAGGATTCTTTCTAATTAAATACCATTTACTACACAATTATTTCTTTCTATGATCCACCAAATAAATTCTATCCAGTAAGGTTAAGAAAATGATGGTCAGGGAACCTAGAAGGGAGAGGATGCAATCCTCACTCCTAATTTCTAGTCAAAGGACTTGCCAAAGAATGTCCACACATGTCTTCCTCCATGTGTCATTCCTCCTCACTCCTCCTAGCCCTGTTTTCTTTAACTAGATTCATAGAGGCCCCTCCACCCATAACCACTGTAGCTCATCCTGCATCCCACATACCCTCACCTACCATGGCCCATCCTCCTACCCTCAACCAATATAACTAATCCTGTGTCCCTCCCTGGCTCCCCCTCACCACCTATCATGGCTCATTTGTGTCCCTTCATCACCACTCACCGTGTCTTATCTTGTGTCCCCATACCCCAACCTACCATGGC
This sequence comes from Taxidea taxus jeffersonii, assembly GCA_003697995.1. NCBI lineage: Eukaryota > Metazoa > Chordata > Mammalia > Carnivora > Mustelidae > Taxidea > Taxidea taxus. Next base: position 11,581 of record ML106350.1, on the reverse strand, counting down.
TCGTCATGTGCCCTGTTGTGACCAGTATTAATGCAAACAATGAGTCTTCCAATGGTCTTAGTTCTCAATCTCTAGCAGTGTTCACACAGCTTTATTTCCTTCATAAGCTAATTTGTAAGCAGTCAGGCTTTGCATTCTGTCATCCTGTATATAACATTTGATTTGAGTTTCTGTTAAATTATTTAATGACTTAAGCAAACTGGTGATATCAGGAAGAAGAAAATTTTATTTTGGTGAGTTCAAAGTTTGGTTCTTTCTAGGAAGAAGGATATAGGAATAAAAGGCAAGATTATTTAGGACAAACCTAAGATGAGGTTAGAGATAAAATACATATCTTGAACCCATTTTTCAGTAACTCTAAGCAAAACTTCTAAGAGCTAAAACTGTAAAAATCCTAGAAGAAGACAAGGGTAAATAAATCTTTACAAACTGGTACTTCCCAAAAGAGTCTCAAATATGACCCAAGCACAAGCAGCACAAAGAAAAAAATGCACAGATTAGATTCATCAAAATGAAAAATTTTGTGCTTCAATTTACAGTCAAGAAAGTGCAAAGATGACACAAACAGGATGTTGTCAAAGCAGCAGAATAGGAGAAACCATCCTCCATTCCCCAACAAAGATCAACAATGAGACAGCTACCTAAGAATACAAACAGCTCTGGGAGAGTGCAGGAATCCATTAAAAAAATTTTAGCAGTACAGTGGAACAAAAAACCCGAGAATAACTGCATAAAACAGGAAGGAAGAACAGCTTCATTTTGCCTGCACCATCCCATCCCTGAGCCAGCACTGCTTGGCACCATGAGGGAACTCCCCAGCTCAAAAGAGTTCCCCTCACTAAGAAAGGGAGAATGAGATGAGTAAGAGCTTCCTTACTCTTCCTGGGTTTGGTTTCTGCTCACTCAGAGATCATAGCTGAGACATCAAAATGTCTAGGAAAAAGGAAGATGGGCAGGGGTTATCAGTATCAGCCATGTAGTGAGAACTATCAGAGTTCACAGTAACACGCTCTGCAGAAGATACCACTGAAGAAACCAGTGGCCAGCACAGCCATTTGGGGTCCCCTGCAGACTTCATTGATTTTCAACCCCCAGATTTTTGTGTTTGTAGATGGATCCCTCCCTGCTCTCCAACCTCACCTCACCACTATTAGAGTGCCCCAGCAGCCAGCCCTGACTTCTGCAGCTGCACACGTGCAGGATGTGAGTGTAGACTGCTAATCTCTACTGCTATGCACATGCTTGGGGTTAGCCCCTTTACCTGTGCACTGATTCTCTACCAGTCTGACTCCTATAACCTGTCTCCACTGCCATGTGCGTGCCTCTAGGGAGACACAGCAGCCACAGAAGTCCATGGCAATAGCCAAGACCCCACAGCTACTTTTGGGTCCAGATCCAGCCCTATCCCCTACCACTGGCTTGCACCTGCAGCTACTTCCATCTGTGTCCTTACCCCTATCACTGGCTTCCCCTGCCATGTCTGTGCCTGTGATGAGACCCTGTAGCCAAAGGAGTAAACACCAATAGCTAGGGCCTCTGGAGCTGCCAGTGCATCCACAGTTATCCCTGACCCTTGATGCTGGCCTTAGCCATAGTCACTACATATATGTGTCTGATTTGAGTCCTGCCATTATACAAGCACCTACAGCTGCGCCCTCAGCTGAGTGTGGGCATACCACCCTCTGGCCACCACCATTGTCTGTCTTGGTGCCTAGCTGCTAGACCTAGAGGGACTGCTGAAGACCAGAATAGGTCTTGCAACCACTGTGGACCCTCTGCAGTGCTCACCAGAGAATATGCAGTTACTGATATAGATCTCAGAGGCCTGAGTCATTGAGTCATTGCATCTCTCCAGACACAGAATTGCCACACCCCCCTGCACTTAGTGCCTTGTTCTGCTAGACCTACAGTCACATTACATTCTAGTGTGTCCTCTCCTGCAAGTGAAATTATTCTTTTATGTAAGTCAGTCCATAAAGTCTGGAAGAGGTTACTGCTTCTTCAAATGTGCTTATGCCTATGAGAGGCTTCAGGAAGAATCTGGAAAACATGACACTACTGAGGGAACACAGTAAATTTCCAGAAACTGACCCTAAAGAATGAAGATACATGAATTGCCTTATTTTAAAGAATTAAAAATAATTGTTCTACTCAGAGCTCACCCTATGTATCTCTCCATCTAGGTGTTTATCTCTATCCTTTATCATATCCTTTAATAAACTGGTAAACATAAAAAAATAAAAAAAATTGTTCTAAATATTTTCAGAGGGATATAAGAAAACACAGTAAAATAATGAAGTCAGGAAAACAATACAAGAACAAAATGAGAGGTTCAATACAGGACAGAAAACATAAAGTAGAACCAAACAAATTTGGAGGCATAAAGAAACAGTGACTGAACCGAAGAATTCAACAGAAAGCTTCAATATCAAGCTTCACCAAGCAGAGGAAAGAATCAGTGAACTTGAAGATAGATCATTTGAAATTATCTAGAGAGAGGACCAAAACCAAAATAAAACAAAAGGATAATGAAGGAAGCCTGAAGTACTTATGGGATACTCTAATTTTTGCATTGTTGGAATTCCAGAAGGAGAAGAGAGGGGGAAAGAGACAGAAAGTTAAAAAAAAAAGGCTAAGAACTTCCCAAGAAAACAATTTAGACATCCAAGTTCATGAAGTGAATAGATCATTCCAAAATTATTATCCAAAATCTTCTTCAAGACACATTAATATCTAAAATCAAGGATAAAGAGATAAAATTAAAAGCAGCAAGAGAAACACATATTCTCTCATACCAGGGAACTCTCATAAGTCAGTGAGAGAGTAAGATGATATATAAAAAGTGCTAAAAGAAAAAAAAACCTGCCAGCTGAAAATAACTGGCAAAATTACCCTTCTAAAAGCTGAGAGAGTATATTACTACTAAACCTGCCTTGTAAGAAACACTGAAAGGCATTCTTTTTTTTTTTTTAAAGATTTTATTTATTTATTTGTCAGAGAGAGAGAGCGGGCGAGCGAGCAGAGGCAGACAGAGCAGCAGGCAGAGGCAGAGGGAGAAGCAGGCTCCCTGCCAAGCAAGGAGCCCGATGTTGGACTTGATCCCAGGATGCTGGGATCATGACCTGAGCCGAAGGCAGCTGCTTAACCAACTAAGCCACCCAGGCGTCCCACTGAAAGGTATTCTTAAGACCAAAATGAAAGGATACGAATTAATAATATAAACATACACAAACATTGATAAACATTAATAATGATTAATAATGAGTAAAGAGATTGAATAAGCAATCATAAACCTCTTAGTAAAGAAAAGCCCAGGGCCAGATGACAGTACAAGTGATTTCTATAAAACATTTAAAGAAGAATTAATGCCATTGTTTTCTCAGTCTCTTTCAAAAAATTAAAAAGAAAGGAAGACTCCCAAACTTATTTTATGAAGCTAACATTACAATGCCAGATAAAGTTCTATAAGAAATGAATTACAATGGTACCAAAGCCAGATAAAGTTCTATAAGAAATGAAAACTATAGGCCAATATCCTTGATGAATACAGATATAAAAATTCTCAACAAAATACTAGCAAACTGAATTCAACAGTACATTAAAAGATCATACATTGTGGTCAAATGGGATTTATCCTTGGGATGCAAGGATGGTTCAACATACACAAATAAAAACTGTATGATCATCTGAGTAGTTGTAGGAAATGCATTTGACAAATTTCCCCATCCATTCATAATAAAAACTCTCAAGAAACTGGGTATAGGAGGAACTTACTTCAATATAATAAGGGCTCTATGTGACAAACGCACAGCTAATGTCACATTCAGTAGTGAAAGTTTGAAAAAGAAGTAGGAGACATCCGGATTAGAAAGGAAGAAATAAAATCATCTCTGTTTGCTGATGACAAGATTATATATGTAGAAAATCTCATAGACTCCACGAAAAAACTATAAGACATTGATGGAAGAAATTTAAGAGACATAAATAAATGGAAAGATATCTCATGTTTATGGATCAGAAGAGTGAATATTGTTAAAATGTCAATGCTGTTCAAAGTCCTCTATAGATTCAATGCAATCCCCATCAAAATTCCAATGGCATTTTTCACAAAAACAGAAAACAAAATTCTAAAATCTATATGGAACCCCAAAAGACCCCAAATAGTCGAAGAAATCTTGAGGAAGAACAAAGCTGGAGGCATCGTGCTTTCTGATTTCAAACTATATTACCTACATATAGTAACCACAACACTACGGTACTGGCAAATAAAACAGATAGATTGATGGAAGAGAATAGAAATCCCAGAAATAACTCACATGTAGGTGGCCAATTAATATTTGATATGGAGCCAAGAATACTTACTTGAATAGTCTCTCAATACATGGTGTTGGGAGAAATGGATATCCAAATGCAAAAGTACAAAATTGGACACTTACACCATTTACTAAAATTAACTCAAAATACATTAAGGATTTAGATATAAGAGCTGAAACAGTAAAACTCCTAGAAGGAAACATAGAGGAAAAGCTCTTTGGTATTGGTTTCGGCAATGATTTTTTTTTTAAAGATTTTATTTATTTATTTGACAGACAGAGATCACAAGTGGGCAGAGAGGCAGGCAGGGAGAGGAGGAAGCAGGCTCAGTGCTGAGCAGAGAGCCCAATGCAGGGCTCAATCCCAGGACCTGTGATAATGACCCGAGCCGAAGGCAGAGGCTTTAACCCACTGAGCCACCCAGGCGCCCTGGCAATGATTTTTTGGATATGACACTAAAAACAGGAACAACAAAAGCAACAGTCAACAGGTGGGGTTACGTGAAACTAAAATGCTTCTGTATAGCAAAAGAAATAATCAACAAAAAAGGCAACCTATAGAATGGGAGAAGATATTTGCAAACCATATACCTGATAAGAAGTTAATGTCCAAAACACATAAGTAATTCCTACAACTCAATAGCAAAAAACCAAATAATCCAATTTGAAATTGGCAACAGACCTGAATAGACTTTTTTTTCCCCAAAGAAAACATACAGATGATCAAGAAGTAAATGAAAAGATGCTCAACATTACTAATCATCAGGGAAATGCAAATCAAAGCCACTATGAGATATCACCTCCCACGTGTTAGAATGGCTATAATAAAAAAGGGTGGTGGGGTTACGTTATATGTTTAAATAAAAATAAAAATTAAAAAAAAAAGACAAGATAACAAATACTGGTGAGGATGGAAGAAAAAAAGAACTTTTGTACACTGTTGATGGGAATGTAAATTGTTATAGCTACTATGAACAGTATCAAAGGTCCTCAAAAAATTAGAAATTAACTACCATATGATCAAGCAATCCCAGTTTTGGGTATATATCCAAAGGAAATGAAATCACCATCTTGGAGAAATAGCTGCATTTCCATGTTCATTGTACCATTGCAGCATTGTTTACAAGAAGGTATGGAAACAACCTAAGTGCTTATCAATAGATGAGCACATAAAGAAAATGCAATATATATGAACAACCTAATATTATTCAACCATAAAAATGAAGGAAACATGGATAAACCTGAGGGCATTTTGCTAAGTGAAATAAGCTAAAAAAGAGAAAAATAAAATCTATATGATCTTATATGTGGATCCTAAAAGTGTTAAACTCAGAATCCAAGAATAAATTGATGGCTACTAGGGGCTGGGGAAAATGGGAAGATGTTGAGCGAGGGTGCAAAGTTTCAGTTATCACAAGAGTAAATTCTAGAGATTTAAGGTGCAGCGTGGAGATTATAGTTAAAGAACACTTGTGTACTTGAAAGTTGCTATGAGAGTTGATCTTAAATGTGCTCATCTTAACAACAATAACAACAAAAATATGATAATTAGATGGGTGAAGGATGTATTAAGTAATCTTATATGGTAAACATTTCACAATATATATATCTGTGTATCAGATTATTACATTGTATATTTTAAGTTTATACAATGTTATATGTCAGTTATATCTCAACAGAGCTGGAAAAAAAGAAAGTGAAAAGACAACCCATAATTCAGTATTTGTAAATTATGTATCTGATTAGGATGTACTGAGAAATATAAAGAACTCTTTCAACTCAATAATAAAATGACAAGACAATTTTAAAAATGCATAAATTATCTGAAAAGATATTTCTCCAAAGAAGGTATACAAATGGCCAATAAGCACATTAAGAGATGCTTGACATTATTAATCATCAGGAAAATGTAAATCAAAACCATCATGAGGGGCGCCTGGGTGGCTCAGTGGGTTAAGGCCTTTGCCTTAGGCTCAGGTCATGATCCCAGGGTCCTGGGATCAAGCCCCGCATTGGGCTCTCTGCTCAGCAGGGAGCCTGTTTCCTCCTCTCTCTCTTCCTGCTTCTCTGCCTACTTGTGATATCTGTCTGTCAAATAAACAAATAAAATCTTTAAAAACAACAACAACAACAATAACAAAAACCATCATGAGATATTGTTTCATACTCACTAGGATGGTAACATAAAAAAATCAGATAATAACAAATTTTGATGAAGGTGTAGGGAAGTCAGACCCTCTTACCCTGCTGGTGGGAATGTAAAATCATGCAGCTATTTTGGAGAACAGTCTGGCAATTCCTCAATTAAAAATTAAAGATTGAGTTTTCATAGGATTCAGCAACTCCACTCTAGGTATGTACTCAAGAGGAATGAAAACATATGTCTACACAAAAACTTGTACATGAATGTTTATAGCAACGTTAATCATAGTATCCAAAAAGTGGAAACAACCCAAATATTTATCAGTGGATGAATAGGTAAATGAAATGTATATCCAAACAAAGGAATATCATTTAGGCACAAAAAGGAATAAACTACCAATACATGCTACATCTTGGATGAACCACAAAAACATTATATCAAGTGGGAAAAAAACAGTCACAAAGTCCATTATCAGGATTCCATTCACATTAAACTCTAGTACATAAATCTATGTAGATAGGAAGTAAATTAGTAGTTTCTTAGGGCTGGGGAGGGAGGAAGAATGGTGCTTGATAGCTATGTGTACAGGTTTTTTTTTTTTTTGGTATTAAAAATATTCTAAAATTGACCTCAGTGGTGTTTGCACATATTTGCGAATATACTAAAATCCATTGAGTTACATACTGTAAATGAATGAATTGTATAATATGTGAATTACATCTCAATAAAGCTGTTAAAAAATTCTGAGCAAGTAGTAGAGGCCCATTCTTCCATGGAAAAGCATTGAGGATTTTATATTGAGTTGAATTGTTAAATGGAATCACTTTAAGTAAGATTTTAGTTCCATTTTAGTAAGATTTAGTTCATTTTTTTCCCATGTTGATTAAGCATGAATCAACAGCCTCCAGCTTTGTATGTTTCTGAAAGCAACTTTACTTCTCTTGGCAGTTACCTTCCTGACATCATTAATTCTGCTTACTATCTTTTTCCTAAAGATAATTTGGAACAGAATAATCTTTTTCAGAAACCTTAAGATTTGCCACCAAGATATCCTTTTATATCTTGCTAAATGATCAAGTATTTTCCTGATAAACCTTATCAATGTTGCTAGTTATAGGATCATTAACTAGATGCTATAGGGAGTGGGGGCTGGCATGATTCAGAGGTTTATATGTAGTTAAAGAAATTTCTGCTGAAATATGGATTCCCACTAGAAATGAGATTGCCTGATCTCAGTCATTTTGACAGTACAAGCATTATGTCCATTTCTGTGTCATTTTTAACATCTAAGTGTGCCTTCCCTATCATAACATTATGCTCAGTAGTACATGAATATAAAAATAATATAAAGTTTCATAGTTATACACACACCCCACACATATTTAGCCATTAGCAATGATAGAACAGCATAGTAGAAATGTACATTGATAGTGTGCAAAAACATAAATACATATGGATTTAAAAGATCTATATGCATATATATGTATAAGGGATAAGCAGAGATGATGTGAGGAAGGGTTCTTTGGAGGTCAGAGTTAGACAGATTTGTGAAATAAAGGAAGAATAGTGTCTTTATCAAACAGGGATTCTTTTTTTTTTCTTAAGATTTTTTTATTTATGTATTTGACAGAGATCACAGGTAAGCAGAGAGGCAGGCAGAGAGAGAGGAAGGGAAGTAGGCCCCCTGCTGAGCAGAGAGCCTGATGCGGGGCTCTATCCCAGGACCCTGGGATCATGACCTGAGCTGAAGACAGAGGCTTTAACCCACTGAGCCACCCAGGCACCCCATATCAACTAGGGATTCTTATTTATCTATATTGAACTAATGAGAATTCCATCTCAGCTCAACTGTATTGCCTAGAAAAACCACTAGAGAGATATACACATTTCTCTCTTTTTGACAGGATGGTTTCTTCATTTCCTGTTTGACTTAAAAATGAGAACCCAGGGATAGGTACAGATATGGGTAGGGATGAACAAGTGGATACTCCTACAATAGGAGGGGGAAGCAAGCAAAATAATTAGGGTTTCCATTGCATTTGTTTGTCAAAGCAAATTATTTATTTCCTTAATGAAGGACTGTTCTTCCCTAATGGAGGGCAATCATACCCATGTGGAAACAATTACATATAATCTATTTATTGTAATTTTCTTCTTGTATTCCATATGTGGGATATAGACATAGCTCAATTTTGCATATTGCTACTGCAATTAAGAAATAACATTTTACTTCCATGGTCATGTTTTTTCACCATGGGAGTGTATTATGTTTATAATCTTACTAATTATTTTGCTTTCTTGGCCTGGGCTTGAACTTCATCAGTTAATCTAGAAATCCTGAGAATATAGTTTTATTGTATTATTTAAATTATTGTTACTTAATGTACAATGCAATATTGGTTTCTGGAGAATTCAGTGATTCATCACCTCTTTCCAACACCCAGTGCTCATCACATTAAATGTCCTCTTTAATACCCCTCACCATCTAGCCCATCACCCACCCACTTCTCTCCATCAACCCTCAGTTTGTTCTCTATCATTAAGAGACTCTTAGGGCTTGTTTCCCTATCTCCTTTTTTTTTTCCTTTTTCCCTTCCTATATATTCATCTGTTTTCTTTCTTAAATTCCACATATGAGTGAGATCATATGGTATTTGTCTTTCTCTGACTGACTTATTTCACTTAGCATAATACACTCTAGCTCCATCTACATCATTGCAAATGGCAAGATTTCATTTTTTGATGGCTGATTAACATTCCCTTGGATATGTACACCACATCTTTATCCATTCATCAGTCAGTGGACATTTGGGCTCTGTCCATAGTTGAGTGTGGTTAATAATGCTGCTGTAAACATCAGGGTACATGTACTCCTTCAAATCTGTATTTTTGTATCCTTTGGGTAATACCCAGTAGTGCAATTGCTTAGGTCATCGGGTAGTTCTATTTTTAACTTTTTGAGGTACCTCCAAACTATTCTCCAGAGTAGCTCTACCAAGTTCGCATTTCTACCCATAGTGCAAGAGGGTTCCCCTTTCTCCACATGCTTGTCAACACCTGTTGTTTTTTGTGTTGTTAATCTTAGCCATTCTGACAGGTGTAAGGTGATATCTCATTGTGGTTTTGATTTGTATTTCCCTGATGATGAGTGATGTTGAGCATCTTTTCATGTTCTGTTAGCCATCTGGATGTCTTCTTTGGAGAAGTATCTATTCATGTCTTCTGGCCATTTCTTAACTGGGTTATTTGTTTTTTTGGGTGTTGAGTTTGATAGATTCTTTATAGATTTTGGATAAGAACCCTTTATCAGATATGTTTTTTGCAAATATCTTCTCTCATTCCATAGGCTTCCTTTTAGTTTTTAGGTTTTTTTTTTTTTTAAGTTTTATTTATTGAGAGTAAGAGAGAGGAAGAGGGAGAGAGATCAGGAGCAGGGGGAGGGTAGATGGAGAAAAGGTTCCCCGCTGGGCAGGGAGCCTGATTTGGGACTTGACCCCGGGGGCCTGGGATCATGACCTGTGCCAAAGGTGGATGCTTAACCAACTGAGCCACCCAGGTGCCCTGCCTTTTGGTTTTGTTGATCATTTCCTTCACTGTGTAGAAGCTTTTTATCTTGAACCAGTAGTTCATTTTTGCTTTTGTTTCCCTTACCTCCAGCGACATGTCTAGTAAGAAGTTGCTGTGGCTAAGGTCAAAGAGGTTTCTGCCTGTGTTCTTCTCCAGGATTTTGATGATTTCCTGTCTCACATTTAGGCCTTTCATCCATTTTGAATTTATTTTTATGGATGGTATAAGAGAGTGGTCCAGTTTCCTTCTTTTGCATGTTGCTGTCCGGTTTTCTTAACATCATTTGTTGAAGAGATGTTCTTTTTTCCATTGAATACTCTTTCTTGCTTTGTTGAAGATTAGTTGACCATTAGTTGGGGATCCAATTTCTGGGTTCTCTTTCTGTTTTATTGATCTATGTGTCTGTTTTTATGCTAGTACCATGCTGTCTTGATGACTGCAGCTTTGTAATATAGCTTGAAATCTGGAATCGTGTTGCCTCCAGTTTTGTTTTTCTTTTTCAGAATTGCTTTGGCTACTTCGGATCTTTTGTGGTTCTATACAAATTTTAAGATTGTTTGTTGTAACTGTGAAAAATGCTGGTGGTATTTTGGTAGGGATTGCATTACATGTGTAGATTACCTTAGGTAGTATAGACATTTTAACAATGTTTGTTTTTCCAGTCTATGAGCATGGAGTGCTTTTCCATTTCTTTGTGTCCTCTTCAGTTTTCTTCATTAGTGTTCTGTAGTTTTCAGAGAACAGATCTTTTACCTCTTTAGTTATCTTACTGTTTTTGGTGCAATTGCAAATGGGATTGATTCCTTGGTTTCTTTCTCTTCTCCTTCATTATTGGTGTATAGAAATGCAAAAAACTGCTGCATGTTGATTTTATATCCTGAGACTTTGATGAATTCATGTGTTAGTTTTAGCAATTTTTTAGTAGAGTTTTTTGGGTTTTCTACATAGAGTATCATGTTGTCTGCAAATAATGAAAGTTTGACTTCTTCCTTGCTGATTTGGATGCCTTTTATTTATTTATTTTTTTGGTTGTCTGATTGCTGAGGCTAAGACTTTTAGTCCTATGTTAAATAGAAATGGTGAGAGTGGACATCTCTGTCTTATACCTGACCATAGAGGAAAGGCTTTCATTTTTTCCCTGTTGAAAATGATGTTAGCTGTAGGTCTTTTGTATATGATCTTTATGATTTTGAGGTATGTTCCATCTATCCCTACTTTGTTGAGGGTTTTTAGCAAGAAAGGATACTGTATTTTGTCAAATGCTTTTTCTGCCTCTATTGACAGGATCATATAATTCTTACCCTTTCTTTTATTAATGTGGTGTATCACATTGATTGATTTACAAATATTCAACCACCCCTGCAGCCCAGGAATAAATCCCAGTTGATGATGGTGAGTAATTCTTTTAATGTACTGTTTACTAGTATTTTACTGAGAATTTTTACATCCATGTTCATCAAAGATATTGGCCTGTAATTCCCCTTCTTAGTGGGGTCTTTGTCTCGTTTTGGAATCAAGGTAATGTTGGCATTGTGGAATGAGTTTAGAAGTTTTCCTT